>VSMD01073065.1:0-98447 GCA_008750895.1 Mirza zaza
CCAGGCTAGAGTGAGTGCCATGGCGTCAGCCTAGCTCACAGCAACCTCAAACTCCTGGGCTCAAGCAATTCTGCTGCCTCAGCCTCCCAAGTAGCTGGGACTACAGGCATGTGCCACCATGCCCGGCTAATTTTTTTTCTATATATATTTTAGTTGGCCAATTAATTTCTTTCTATTTATAGTAGAGACGGGGTCTCACTCTTGCTCAGGCTGGTCTCGAACTCCTGAGCTCAAATGATCCGCCCACCTCGGCCTCCCAGAGAGCTAGGATTACAGGCTTGAGCCACCGCGCTCGGCCTTGTCATTTTCTTTTACAGCACTGAACAATAGTTTTAAAATATTTAAATTTATCAAAGAATTGAAATATGGTTCCATCATTTGCAGAGTTCCTTAAACATCAACAGAATCACGGTTTGACATTCAGTGGCAGAAAAAATTGTGCTAATCCATAGCACTTCTGGGAAGATATCAAATTGAAAGATAATAATATGACAACAATAATGTGCTATGTTATAAAACACCTTATGGTTTGTATGTATTTTAACACACATATTGCTCTTTTGATTCTTAAAGCAGACTTGTACAGCAGACATTCATTTCTCTCCCCTGTCACAGGTGAGTTGTCTGAGACTGCACAGCTGGTACAAGAAATCAGACCCCCTGACTCTAGTTCCAGACTCATTCTGTCCAGAATGACAGTCTCCTCTTTCAGTGTTTTACATAGAAATCAAGGTAGACATCAGGTGGGCACTCATAGGACATGGCTTTCCCTCCTTCTTCTCTTCCTTCTCCTGTTCTTTCATCCTAAGTTCCCCATTCTCCAGTTCCCCGGGATGCAACTAGGCTGAGATGGGGCAAAGGGGAAGAATTGGGGTTGGTCCTGTGGCTGGTCTATTTTGGAGTAAGCACATTCCCATGATCAGCTGGAACTGGAAGGGGACTATTTTGTGCCATGATGTTTTTGAACTGAGCTCCGTGGAGCTCCGAGGTGAATGATGATGCTTCATCGCACAACTCCAGAGGGCGCCAGTCACATGGATTCCTTGCGAGGGAACGGTGCCCCTGCAGCTCTCCGTGTCTGCGGGCAACTCAGTGACTGTCACGGCCACTTTCACTTTTTTCCAACCAACTCCACTTTGACCTCTTTTGCATATTGGGTTTCTGAATAAGAGTTTGCTTGAAGAAAGGGTTCTGCCACTAAAAAGCCCAAAATGAAACAAACTTTTTGAAACCTTGTTTACTAGTGAACCATCGGAAGCTTGGGTAGTTGAATGACCTATATTCATGGTTATACAACCAGACAAGGGCAGAGCAGAGGCTTGAACCTGTCCCTCTGGAGTCAAGCTTGGCCCTCTGGCCTCTTCCCTCGGCTGTCTGTTCAGGGCAGATGTGGCAAATTAGAGAGGTGATGTAGTGGAAAGTAAAAATGGATTGGGTATTGGAAAGAACCTTGTGAAATGAAGGAGTGAAAATTGGGATGCCCCAAACTTTGAGGCCCTGCCTGCCTTGGTTAGACACGCTCCCTCCTTTGCTCTCCCCTGAAGGTATGCACAACCCTGCCCTCATCCCAGTCCCAAAGCCCCTCTACCCTGATGTTTTCTCCCCAGGGAAGCCCCTTCTCTCTGAACTTTGAGGGCACTGGAGATGAATACCAGGGTCCTTTCTGTTTCCCAAAATTGCTGGGTGTATGAATTTCTCAAATTCTGCACTACTTTGTCTTTTGTTTTTCTCCCATTAAGTAGTGACCTGTGTCTGTCTCTAGAATTTTTCAACACTTCAGATGATCTTTTTCAAAGAATGGGAATATTTGTTATTGCTGTTGTTCTTCATTGTTAATAATAGCAAAAAGGCTAAGTATTCTGGGAGCCTCCTTTATGGTTTTTGCTTTGGAGTGAAACATTCATTCTCTCCTTGACCTTGCAAAGTCTCTGATCACACGTGGCCTTGTGAGAACTTGGGGAGTTCAGACTTAAGAAGGATTTGTGGTAGTATCCAAACCCTGGCAAGCACAAATGTGCTTTAACAGAGAGAAATAAAGTTACTCTCAGTGTGTCTGGTTTGTAGTCTGAGTCAGCAAATGTTACCAGCTTGAATTAATGACTGTTACTATGTCTTAACTCACTGAGTCCTCTGATAGTGCTGGCAAAACCTGTGTTTCTACAGTGTTAGATATTCTAGCTGGGAGACACATAAATTGGACATCAGATGGTGTATTTCCACTGATTAATGGAAAACAGATAGCCTCAAATTCCAATTTCAAGGAGTGTGCAAGTACTAAACCTTCCTCAAGATGATGGAACCTGACCCTCAGTCTTCTGTTCTCTGAGTCAGCTCTGGCTTTGAGCTTCAGTTTTAATTTAATCATCTCCCTTCATGGTTTTTTGTCACTGCCCTGCTCATGTGTCTGGTTCCCCATTCCAGCCACCGAGGTGTGACCCCAGTCCTATCTCTCGATTTCCATTAGGGAGGCCACGCCTAACAAGGCACCCAGGTACATAGAAGGCCTTCCTGAAAATAGAGGAAGGGGAGGGATTTTGGTTGCAGCAACACAGATAACTTGAAAATTTCACATTAGGGATTTTTGTTTTGAAAATTTCTTTAACCAATTTGACAAATTGGATTCCAGCCTCCTGCCGTGTGGCCGAGCCTACCCCTCCTGTCGCTTTCCTGTCCACTCTGTCACCTCTAGCAAGCAAAATGAAGCAAAAAACCCCACATTTGTCCCATTTCTTAATGCAGTGGAGTTGAGCTCTCTTAAGCCTTTATTTTTTAAATTCAGACCTAAACCCATCGAAGTCTGTAGCAGGACAAAAGGCCCTCGCGTAACAAGATACTCCTCTCCTTAGAAATGGAAAGCACAAACACAAACAAAAATTGCCCTTGGTTCCACATGGAATCAGCATGAGTTATGGGACATGAGAAAAGGCCTGTGGTGGGTGGTGGCTGGCGCAGGGTACCCCAGGTCCCGGGAGAAAGGCCTGGGCTTCCCAGCATGATGAGGAGGGACAAAGGGGTGGGGTCTCTGCAGGGCCTTTGCAGGCAAATTGGCTTCCCTTTTGCTGACTCTGCATTCCAGGCGTCTGTCACCACTTGCTCTTTGGAAAGGGGACTGCAGAAAAACGTGTCCTGCTTAGAAATGACGAGCTCACTGAGCCTTGCTGGAGGCTGAGTATGGCAGTCGAGTGACAGGTGCAGCCTAGGACGGGTCCCTGCCTAGGGCCCGTGGCTTGGGTCAAGTGTCGTTATTGCCACTAATATGAAGGAGTGTGCATCTGTGCTGTGCTCCTGGGCAGGGCTTCCCTTGGCACTGCCCCGAGATGGGAATTTGGAAGACGGTTGATAAAGCTATGTTAAAATGGCAAAGCCAAGTGCAAGAAGCAGTGGAAGCTAGTGGGACATATACAGGTTCAGTGTCAGGAGATACTCTTCTAGTCCTGGCTCTGTCTTATACTTGCTAAGTGACCTTGGATAAGTCCCTCATCCTCTGGCGTCAGTTGTCATATGGTAAAATGAGGGGTCTTTGGTTTTCAAAGTGTGTTCCTCAGGGCTTCTGTGAGGCTTTGCACAAGGGTGGAGAGGTGAGGTGAGAAAAAATCTGCAATGGAGGCAGCTCTGGACTTTCCTGTTTTGTTGCTAGTGGTGCTAAGATTTTTCTCTGCTGCATAAAGGATTTGGCCATAAAGGAAGTCTGGAAACTACTGCTCTACAGGAAGGCTGTCCGCAGTTTTTTCTAGCACTGACATTACAGGATTCTAGATAGAGGTACAAAAAAAAAAAAAATGGATGTTGGGAAAGACATGAGCACAAGAAAAAGAAATTCCTGCTCCAAATAAATCCCTGGCCAATCTCTCTTAATCTCTGAAAGTTTAAACACTTAAAATCTACTTTAAAAATCCCTGCAGTTCTCAGCAAATACAGACTACTTTAAATTATTCATGTTTGTTACACCCACAAATTACCTATACAGTACATTCTAAATAAAAAGCTAATAACTCTCTCTGCAAGAAGTATCCCTTTCAGGGGCCATGCATAAGGCATTAACCTGCACCGGGAGAAAATAATACCAGTGATTTCCAAATTACACTCATTTTAGGAAATAACTTAAATAAATGAATTTGGCCAAATGCAGCCTGCTTATTTCTTCTGCATTGAAATGCAGGGGTAATATTTTTCTGCCAGTAAGTATTGGAAACAAAATTACTTATAGCCGTACTTAAAGTAATGTTTTGGAAACCTTCATAAAATTAGTCTAGTTACATTTCCAAAGCCTTTCACTTTACATAGTGCTTAGGAGAGTCAGAGAGGGGCTGAGGTAGGGAGAATGGGAGAAAGAGGGACCCAAGGGCTATGGGCTCAGGGCTCCACATTCAGAGACCACAGTGGTCAGCCAAGACAGGTCCTCATCAAATGCTCATCTTTGCTCACAACCTTCTTGCCAGGTGCTCATCCTACATCTAGAACACCCCCTCCAGGCATAGTCAAGAGTCTAATCCCTTTTCTGACAGATCTAGTTATTAGAAAATGCTTGGCATAGGGCAAACACTCAATGCTTGTGAATTAACACAAATATTCCATCCTCTGTTTGTCACCCATTGGTCTGGTCAGCCCTCTGAGAGAGTGCACAGGACAACATTCCTTCAAGGGTGACCCACAAGGGTCTTTTCTCGAGAGATGGTGGAGGCATGTTGACTGGAGGGGTGAGGCACTAGGGACACACTCTTTCTCCATTCTCCCTTCTACCTTGGATGGCACTGAATGACAGGGTTGATTCGGCCTATTAGCTTAGGTTGGAAAAACAGAAGCCAAAGGAAGCATCTGAGACTGAATAAGACAGGTAGGGGAACGGACGAGGGCGTGGGCTGTGGCACAGGAAGCCCAAGTGCTGGTCCTGGCTGGGACCTCCCTAAAGGATTGATGGGGAACAGTTCATTCAGTTTGTCCAAGCCTTCATTTCCTCATTTTATTTAAAAATTTCAAAACATTAAGGGGATAGAAATGTTTTTGTTACATGGATACCTCGTATAATGCTTAAGTCAGGGCTTTTAATGTGCCCACCACCAGAATGGTGCTCATAATACCAAATAGGTAATTTTTTCCCCTCATCACCCTCCCACCCTCTATCCTTCTTGGTTTCCAATGTCCTTTATATCATTTTTTTTGTCTGTGTGTGCCCACTGTTTAGCTCTCATTTATTAGTGAGTACATGTGGTGTTTGTTTTTTCCATTCTTGAGATACTTCACTTAGGATAATGGTCTCCAGTTCCATCCAAGTTGCCACTAAAGACATTATTTCATTCCTTTTTATGGCTGAGTAGTACTCCATGGTGTATATATATATCACATTTTCTTTATCCTCTCATGAATTGTTGGGTACTTAGTCCAGCAATCCCATTGCTGGGTATCTGCCCAAAGGACAATAAGTCATTTTATCAAAAAGACACCTGCACTTGAATGTTTATCATAGCATAATTCCCAATTGCAAAGAAGTGGAATCAACCCACATGTCCATTTCTCATTTATAATGAGTATAACAATGTTCACTGCTGTTTTACCCAGGACTAGGCTACATCTCTGCATTTAAGGAGCTCACAGCAGGTGTCCTCAAACTATGGCCCACGGGCTACATGCAGGTGTTTTTGCCCGTTTTGTAGTATTTTACTTCAACATAAGATATGTGCAGTGTGCATAGGAATTTGTTCATAGTTTTTTTTAAACTATAGTCCAGCCCTCCAACAGTCTGAGGGACAGTGAACTGGCTCCTTGTTTAAAAAGTTTGAGGATCGCTGGAAGAGTAAACAGGCCAGGATAATGTAGTAGAGAAAGTGCTATGGTAAGGGTAGCGCTCTGTCTGTCTGTCTGTCTGTCTGTCTCTCTCTCTCTCGGAATACAGAGAAGGGTCTGCCTTAACCCAGACCAGGGTGGAGGGTGGGTTGGAGCTGACTCTTGGAGGAAAGATGAAGCAAGGGTTGTGATACTTGTTGGGAGGATATGAAGCCAAAGACATAGACAGGGCCAAGATCAGGGGCACTCTTGCATATTATGCTAAGAAGCTGGGTTTTATTCTTTGTGATGGGAAGCCATGGAAAAATTTGATTCAGCAATAAATTTCACTGATGTGCTGGGAAGCACCTGCCACATGGCAGACTCTAAGCAATGCTCCATTTAAAATTTTGAGTGGAGGCCATTTTTAGTTTTTTTCCAGGAGAGACCCTGTATTTCTTTGCTTTATGCTTATGAAGAAATTGATAAGAGAAACTTCATACTGTAAAAAGAACACTGAACCAGGAATCAGGAGACGTGGATTAATTCACACATCCTCACTTACTACCTGTGCAATCTTGGGAAATTCACTTAATATCTTTGATATTCAGTTTCATGAACTCTAAACAGATTAACAGAACCCACCCTCTCAGAGTGCTGTAAAGGGTAACTTGTAAGGTATCAATATTAGGGGTTCATGTTGTGTTTTTTAGAGCTGCCCAGAGGATGCTGGGAATCTAAGGTCATAGGACAGGGAAGGAGTGCACAGGCATGGTTATGAGAACAGAGTTTTGGGAGGAAGTAAATACATTTCTTTCTTTACTTTCTCAGCCTGCACCTCCCAAGCGAGTGAACTGTATGCTATGTGCATCTTGAGATGGCTGAGCAGAGTGGCTGAGGATGGAAATAGCCCTGCTGATTTATGAGCAGGAGGCAGATTTGCTTTAATATCGCAACACAAGAAAGTCAGGTCTCTTAAATAATATGGCTTGCAGATTTACGGCTGTGCTGCGTGCTGCCTCGGTGCTGTCTCTGACCATGGACAGTGCTTTAATCTGGAAAGGCTGTAGTCAGCAACTTCTGAGACACTGGGAAATAGATCCAGTGGCAGCAGCCAGTCCACTGGGTCAGCTGTTTTTAGTGGGGGCCCGGCTCCCTCCCACCTCTTTGTTATGTGTTGTCAGGAGTCTGGGGACCTTCTCATCAGGGAGCTGGTTTGGGTCCTGTGAAGCCAGGAGGATAGCAGAGAGAAAGGGCTGGGGCTTACAGGGTGCTATTTGGGAGATACCAGGAAGCTCCAATATTATCTTTTGCGTGTCCATTAGTGTTATATTATTGGGGTAAGAATTGCTCTCCCCTTGAGCCTTTTAAAAATGCAAATCGGGGCTGGGTGCTGGTGGCTCACACCTATAATCTTAGCACTCTGGAAGGCTGAGGCGGGTGGATTGCTTGAGGTCAGGAGTTCGAAACCAGCCTGAGCAAGAGCGAGACCCCATCTCTACTATAAATAGAAAGAAATTAATTGGCCAACTAACATATATATAGAAAAAATTAGCCGGGTATGGTGGCGCATGCCTGTAGTCCCAGCTACTTGGGAGGCTGAGGCAGTAGGATTGCTTGAGCCCAGGAGTTTGAGGTTGCTGTGAGCTAGGCTGATGCCACAGCACTCACTCTAGCCTGGGCAACAAAGCGAGACTCTGTCTCAAAAAAAGTGCAAATCAGGAAGGAGGGACACTATAAGTCACTGGTTCCTTAATAATAGTAATGTATCTATTGCACAAATATTTAGATAGCACATATTATAACCCAGGAATTATTCTAAATTCTTCGCAGCTATTCTCTACTTTAACTTTTTAACAATGCTTTGAGGTAAGGTTATTATGATCTCTATCTTCTAGATGAAGAAGTTGAGGAGTAAACAACTTCTCCAAGGTCACAGAGCCAGTGGGAAATGCAGACAGAAATTTGGACCTGACAGTCTGGCTCTGCTGTCTGTGTTCACCATCACTATGCCATAATGATTATCCAACACCAATGAGTGCTGCACACAAGGCGTTGTGCTAAGTGCTTTAATGCATCCCATGTCATCCTAACCATACTCCTGTGAGGTAGTTGCTATTCTCATCATCTCCATTTTACAGATGAGGAAGCTGAGGCTTACAAGAGTCTATAACTTGCTGAAGATCATGTAGGTAGCAAATGGCACAGCTGGGATTTAAGCTCAAGCAATGTGACTCGAGCTTGTTTTGCTAAATATGAAAGTGGTGATTGAATCTCTTTTCTTGTAGTTTTTGGAAAGGAAGGGATAAAAAAAGAGAGAAACCTTTAAGGGTAAACATGGGAATAAATAAACGTGGGAATGTTTTAGTTTGTGGCGTGGGATGTCCCTGTCAGTCCTGCCCAGGAGGCCCCATTTAAGTTTGGGGGAGTCAGGCTGACCAAGATAGTGTGAAAACTGCACAATGTAATGAGCAGGCCAGGCTCCCTGACCCCTTCATTCCTTCAACAGGGGCGATTTGGCTTCCTTTCCATCCACTGCCTCTCCCCCTAGCTCAATAGCTGCATCAGCTACCGGAAGTCATTCCTGTCTTGGAGTCTTCTGTCTTGCCCTTAAGACCCATCCCTCCTCTTATCCTCCAGTTCT
The DNA here is from genome assembly GCA_008750895.1 of Mirza zaza. Lineage (NCBI taxonomy): Eukaryota > Metazoa > Chordata > Mammalia > Primates > Cheirogaleidae > Mirza > Mirza zaza. Next base: position 8,405 of record VSMD01073065.1, read on the forward strand.
TGTACCTGAGTCCCTGACTTCCTCCTTGTACTTAATCATCCACTCTGGTGACCTGTCCATACCCTATTTCCTGTAAGACCAGCCCCTGCTTTGCTTTTCCCAGCCTCCCAAATGCTGGAGGTTTTGGTTCAGACCTCAAGACCTGTAAATGTGGCTTGCTCTATAGCTGCTGTCAAACTTGCCCATATTGATGGAACACCTGCTTTCATTCCTTCATTCATTTGGTGCACATGTATGGAGCTGAGAGCACCTGCCACGTGCCAGACGCTGTGTTGGATTTTGGGGATACAGAGACACACAAGAGCCAATCCTTGCCAACAAAGAACTCATGGTCCAGTGGGGATAAAACAAATCTGCGGGCCGGGCGCAGTGGCTCACGCCTGTAATCCTAGCACTCTGGGAGGCCGAGAGGGGCGGCTTGCTCAAGGTCAGGAGTTCAAAACCAGCCTGAGCGAGACCCCATCTCTACTATACAAATAGAAAGAAATTAATTGGCCAACTAATATACATATATAAAAAAAAAATTAGCCGGGCATGGTGGCGCATGCCTGTAGTCCCAGCTACTTGGGAGGCTGAGGCAGCAGGATTGCTCGAGCTCAGGAGTTTGAGGTTGCTGTGAGCTAGGCTGACGCCACGGCACTCACTCTAGCCTGGGCAACAAAGCGAGACTCTGTCTCAAAAAAAAAAAAAAAAAAAAAGAAAACAAATCTGCAATTACAGCACAGTGGATGGAGTGGTGTGATAGTTGTGAGCAATACAGGGCGTGTACGTGTGTGCGCATGTGTATATATTGGGGTTGAGGAAGGCCCAGGGAGACTGAGGAAGGTTTGGCCTTGACACAAGCTGATTACTGAATGTCGAAGCAGTGGGTGAAGAAGGAGAAGGGATCAGCGTTTTGTACAGAGTAAATAGCAAAAGTGAAGGTCCTCAAGTTTGGAACACCATGGCCAGTTTGGGCAACTTTCAGCAACCTGGCATGGCTGGATGAGGGGGACGTAGGAGGGTGTGTTGGCCAGAGCTGGAGTGTAGAATGGAGCGGAGGATGGGCCTTGTGCCCTGAGCTAAGGAATCAGATTTGTTTTGCAGGTGATGGAAAGCTAATAGGAGATTTTAAGCGGTGGCATGCTCAAGTCACCTTTTGATGTTGCTGACTCAGGGTGTCCACAACTTGCTGAGATATGCACTTCATACTCAACCCCTCAACTCTCCCCAAATGCCCCATGTTACTGTTCCTCATCTGCTCCAGATAAACTGCAATCTACCCAAGAGACTGGATGTCCTGGAGGTGGGTCAGACGAACTGCCCCTTCATAGCCCTTCCCCCACCCTGGTGGTCCTGGTGGGCTCTGCTTCGGTGGCCCATGCCACTACTTCTGGACTGTCTGAGAGACAGCAAGGAAGCACATGGGGCTGGGAAAGAGAGAGCGGGGGTTGGGGACCAAGAAGAGTAAAGATGGCTCACGGTCAAGGCCTTACACTAACACCCAATGCCCTTATGGCCTTATGGTGTGTGTGTCCTTCATTACCTTGGGAAAGAAGGTATACCTTAGGATGCACACCCACCATAAGGGCTTTGTGGGTCAGTGTAAGAATTTGACCTTGTGCTTTTATTGAGATGGAGAACCACTGGAGGGTTAAGTATGCAAGTGAAATGATAGGGTTGCCACTGCCTGTGATGGGCAAGACACCTGAATTTACAACCATTACATGTCACTGACAGATTTTGCATGGGTGTGATGTGACCAAGAGACCAAAAGAGAGGCCCAGGAGACTACAGAGGACTCTCAGGGAGTGGTGTGATGGCCTTGTGGCTCCCACTGCAAGGGTCTAAGGTTTGGAATTTCATTATGGGAAACGTTCATTTCTGGAAGTACCAGTAACTTAGTCACTTAGGTCTATTTTCCATATTTAGATATTTCCAGGAGCCTGCGTGTGGTGTTCACAGCCCCATTGCATCTTGCAGAAGGTGCTCCCTTATTTTGCTTATTGCTAAGTGACAGGATTTATGGTGGCCTCTTGTGTCAGGCCTAAATCAGGCTCTGTGATGTCGATGTTTGCTAAGCAGAAACCCTAGTGCAGGGACTCAGAAATGAATGAGCCTTCTCACGAGCCTGGTACATTTAATAACGGCCAGGTTAGCCCCAAGTGATTTCCATGGGAGTGGACCAAAAATTGCCTATCAGTCCAAATGAAGTATGCCACAATTTCTTCTGCTTTCCAGTTACTTTTTAATTTCCACACCACCTGCTCCTGGCTCCACCAGGGCAGACTCTGCCAGCATTATTATTAAGGACTTTGTCTTTCTGTCATGTGTAACTCATCATATCATGGTCCCGTCCCTGCTCAGTGGTTAAAAGAAGTGTTTGCCAGGGTAGCGTATCTCTGGCCCGAGAGACATAGAATGTGCTTCCTCTCTTATATCCGGACTTTGGAGCCATTGGCAAAGCATGCCGCATCATTACTTTGTGTGCGTGTGCTATGCTTGGCATCAGGGTAAATTCTGCTCAGGCAGAGTATGTGGAAACAGCAGGGGCTTTGGTGTTAGAAAGAACTGGGCTCAAATCCTAGTTCTTTTAGTTACTAAGCTGGTGACTTTAGGTAAGTTAAATATGTCAATTATGAGCTTTGAGTTTTCCCAGCAGTAAAATGGGTATAGTAACTGCCTCATGGGATTGTTGTGAGAAATAAGAGGGTATATAGGAAGCAGGAAGAACGGTTTGGCACATGGGGAGCTGGTAATACTTGTCAGTTACCTTTCCTGCCTTGTGCATGTGGTCTCCCAAGTTCCCTCAGACTGTGAAATGGGGACGCACTGAACATCACTAGAGGTCAGGTTCTTTGGTGACAGGGCACTTCGATCTGAGTTCCAGTTCTGTCTCTTGCAAGTTATGTGACCTTGGGAAATCACTCAATCTCATTGTACTCAGTTCCTTGTCTAAAAAGCACATAATAATAACACTGGCTTCAGAAGATTGTTGTAGGGATTAGGGGTGCTAGTTAATTCATGGGGAGCACTTAGAAAGCAACCTACAAATGTTAGCCATCACGATTCTCTAAGGTTCCCTTTGCACCAAGGACATTTAATTTGTAGTTAATAAGCCCCATGTCAGCTTTGCAAAGTTAACTCAGAGACTTGATTTTATTTGATTCTCATAATCCTGAGAGGTAGGGAAAAAAGTTTTTATGATTTTTAGAGACAAAGTCTTGCTCTGTTGCCCAGGCTGGAAGGCTGTAGTGCAGGGGTGTGGTCACAGCTCACTGCAACCTTGAATGCCTGGGCTCAAGTGATCCTTTAAAAAAAACACACCTACTATCCAACATATGGGGAAACTGACATACATAGCAAAGAGAGAAATTGCTCAAGATCACAAACTAAGTTAGAACCCGTCTCCTCAGTTCCCATTCCTGAATCTTCCCCACTGTGTGATGCTGACTCCCATCACTAGCTGGGTGATGGGTGTGGACCAAGTCCTTGGTGCAGTGTGGAAGCTGGTGGCCCATGTAACTCTGGAATCCATGACCCCATCCTCATTTTAGAGAGCAAAATCACTGTCCAATTATTGAACATCTGCCTGTGTCAGGTGCTTTACATATATTATCTCTTTAAATAACCCCAGATCTTTCCAGATTAGGCTCCAACATTCCTATTTTATAGATGAGGAAGCCTAGATCCTAGGGGAGTTATTAGCTCAAGTTCAAGCAGTTGATGAATAGTGGCTCTGGGATTATGCGTATTAACACACTTAATCTTTGTAATAACTGTAGGAGATGGTTACTATTAAAATCTCCATTATGTAAATGAGGAGATTGAAGTACAGAGAGGTTACTTAACTTGCCCGAGGACACACAGCAACTAAGTGATGGAAGAGAGACCCAAATCTACAATCCATGTTCTTAATCACTTTCTACCGTGGTATTAGTTTTAATAAACTTTGAGGTCTCAACTTATTCTGGGCTGAGACACTCTCAGATTCCAAGATCTCTGGGCTGAGTCTGGACTTGTCAAAACCATAATAGTGCTTTATGTTTGAGTGATACTATGAATGGAAACAACAAACAGAAAAAATTCCAAGGTAACACTCTAAGTCCTCTCTTCCAAGACTTCCTTGATCCCCTCATTATCTCTTATTCCTCATTCATACTTTGTGTGACAATTCATTCCAACAAATATTTTTGTGGCAGATACAGTAATAGTTTCTGGGATGTAAAGATGGTTGTGACAAATTTCCCTCTCGCTCTTATAGTAGTTTGGCTTGTATTAGTTATTGACATGCTTCTTTGTTTCTTCCCTAACATGGTAACCACACTCAAATAGCCTCCACTCTACATGGCAAGCCGAGGAAGCAGGACAGACAGACATCATTCTGTCTGCAACAGAATTCTGAAGTGCAGAATTTCAGGCAGGGGACGTTTGTTGTCATTGTTGTTCATACCAGCTAAGCTACATGCACTAACAGCTGAAAGACATGGCCCTGCCAAGGACTTACTATGTAATCTGTTTCCTTGTCTATAGCAGAAAGACACCAATAACACCTACCCTTTTGGAATAAGGATGAAATGAAACTGTATATAGAATAACACCATAAAGTTCTGTGACTAAATAAGATATGTGTTAACTTGCAGTGCTTGGCGTTGAAAGCAAAAATGCTTGTAATTTCAAACCTAGGACCATTTGATTCCTTCCCTTTCTCTTATTGGTGCTGACAGCTGGTATATATTTGTGGCAGATACTTGTGGGCATGAGCCAGGTTGGTTATGGAGACAGGTGTCTTTCCTTTCCCACCAAAACTCCCTTGCCCTGTAGCTTGCCCTGACATCTTGGACAGCTGGCCCAAATGTGTCCCCTGGAAGAGCCAGCTGTGCAGGTCCTGCCCCAAGCTCTGACTAAACTGGGCCGAGCCAATAGAACAACAAAACTGAGACCAAATACGGTGCCTTCTGCTCTGGAGAGCCCAGAGCTGGGCATGCAGACTGACAAAATCAAGCCCTTCATCCAACCTTGGTGCAAGGTTTTCCAGAAGGCTGGTTGTCGAAGTCAGGTAGCCTTATTAGTCAATTCAGCACCTAAACAGTCTCATCCACGAGAGCTCCAGTCGAATGGGAATCAAGTTTTTTCATTTCATTGCAGTTTGGCAAATACTGAGAGCTTCATGCCAGGCTCTTTTCTAGCAACTGGAGTACAACAGAGAAAACAGGCTAAAATCCTTGTCCTGGTGGGGCATGCATTCCAGCAGGGGGAGATGGATAATAAATTTAACAAATAAGTTAGGTGGACTGATGCAATTTTGAGTAGAGGAGTCGGGGGATGTGAGGCCAGAGCGAAGAGTGGAGGGGGATGAGCGAGGCGGCCACATGTGTGTGTGTGTGTGTGTGAGTGCAGGGCGTCCGGGCCATGGCAGGGCTGTGCTCTGCAGGTGCGAGGAGCAGCACAGAGACAGGCGTGGCTGCAGGAGTGTGGGCAAGGGGGAGAGCATCCAGAGATGAGGTCAGGGAGGAAATGGCCACCAGGTCCTGCAGGGGCTTGTAGGTGATCCCAAGACTTGGGCTTTTACCCGCATGAAATGGGGAACCAGGGGATGGTTTTGATCAGAAGAGTCACGTGACAGAAAAGCATCGTGACTGGATGCTAGATAGAGACTGGATTATGGAGGAGGGGGTAAAAATGGGAAGAAGGACTCATTGAGGACTATTCCACTAATTCAGGCCGAAAGATGATGCTGCACTGGACCCAGGAGCAGTGGAACTGGTGAGAAGGAGACAAGCTCTAGGCATGTTTGGAATTGAAAACCAACAGGATTTTCTCAACATTATTGTTGATTGATTAAACAGAGTCAACATTCTTTAGAATATTGCCTCTTTTTATGACTTTTTTTATTGTTGTTGAGGCAGAGTCTCACTCTGTCACCCCAGATACAGTGCAGTGGTGTCATCATAGCTCACGGTAACCTCAAACTCCTGGGCTCAAGTGATCCTTCTGCCTCAGCCTCCCCAGTAGTGGGACTATAGGCTGAGCCACGCCACCCAGCCAATTTTTCTGTTTTTAGTAGAGACAGTGTCTCATTGTTACTCAGGCTCTTTTGATTTCATGATATTATAGGGGTACATTTAGGTTACATATGCTGCCTTTGCATTTTTTAAATGTTTCAGCATATGATCTCATATGATGCTTATGACAATCTTGCAGTATGGGAGGGGCTGGCAGCCTCATTTCTGGCACAGAGAGGTTAAATGGTTCTCCCAGGGCCACACAGCATGGTAATTGGCTGAATTGGAACACTCAGCACCTCAGTCCCTCGACTCCTTTTCTCGTCTTTCTCTGTTTTCTACTAGCTGCCCTTTGGCTTTGAGCAATTTTCTTAGATATTACTGTCTATTTTCTGAGTTCTCGGTGGACCATCACCATCTTTAATGACTTCACTCCTATCCTTCCAAACCTCAAAATGCAGCAGCGCACCAAGGACAAGTGGGAAAATCCACAGCACTGGACAGACTTTCTGGCTCCCAGGCCCTGAACCCCTTCCCGACTGTCCCCTCCCCCTCCAGCTCCCTTCTCCCTCCAACACCGTGAGTCTGGACTGAATTCAATTATTCCTCGCACTCTCATTACAGTCTGACCAAGATTTATGAGTTGATAATTGTCTGAAAGTAAGACCACAAAGTATCATTTGTGTTTGGCGCTAACCTTCCTGGTGACCTTTAGGATTAAAGGCAAAATGAAAAGTGTGATTTCTGCAGAGCCAAACAGGGTAACGTGATCCAACCCGGCTAATAATCCAAAGCCTCGGATTTCCCTCGTTGAGGACATATTAAAGCTGTGCACAAAGGTGGACAGCTAATCCTGCAGGTTCATTTCACAAATTAATTTTTTTTAAGGCGTCACAGCCTCCCTCTCTCGCTTTAGGGTGCATTCTGAGTGACGTTTTCTAAACAGGATGATGACAACAGCTCACACCTCCGAGGCCTTTATTGGATTATTTTTACAGCCCATTTAAAAACACTTTTTTGAGAAGTCCTAATTGAAAACAGACCTCTCCCCTCGTCTGAGTTAGTGAACAGAGCAGCACTGGGGGTGAGAGGAAAATGAATTCATGGAAACTTTCCCAGATCGGTGGGTGAGACTTGACACTCACTTCCCCGAAGCACTGTGTGCACAATCATAGCCCTTCCTGATAGCTCTTCCTCACGTGCACCAGCTATTCAAAGACAAAACTGCCAAGAAAACAGTTCAGATTCAATAGAAGACTTCCAGCCAGCCTGAAACATTTGTGAGGCGTTTGTGGTTCCCTATTGGGAATGTGTAATACTGTGTCATTCTGAGTTAGAAGGCCACTTCCTAAGGGAAGAGGGGCTGTTGGCCTATGTCCCACGCAGTGAATCATAAAATGAGGAGGCCTAATAAATATGAAACTGTGATAATGCCTTCCCTCTGCTTAGCAAGCCTCTGTTTTCAGTTCAGTGCTGATCCATTGTACCAGGCATTATGCTAGGTTCTCTGAAGAAATTTCTGTAAAACATCAAGGAGCTCACAGGCTAGAATATTCCCTCCTGGGCAAGCAAAGACCCAGGGCTCTGCTCAGGCTGGGCTATAGGGGCTGGACCTGGGGTTGGGGCTGCGCACAGGTTGAGCTAGCTTGCAGTCATGCGCCTTGGAGCAAGGAGAACCAAAGCCATTGAGTTTGGAGGGAGGGAACTCAGGAAGCCAGGACAGCCCTAAGTGTCAATTCCAAGGGGTTAGTGAGAGAAAAGGGGAGTAAAAACTGCAGCTTGAAGAGGGCAGAGACTATATTCATATTTGCCACCAGTGTTTTCAACATTGCATCTGGTTCTTCAAAAGGTAAGATCAACCATGGCTTAACCATCCTCTTCCTCCCTGCACAGGCAATGTGTGGTGATACGTCTGAATGCATATATTAGTTTGCACCAACTATTCGAGCACTGTCTGGGAAACATGTATTTATTCCACTTTGAAGTGCTTCTTCATGTATTATTTGCCTTCTGCATAGCATTCTAAACTAGCCCAACACGCACGTGCACCTGTATCACGTAGTAGGTACAACCAAATACTGTGGAGTCAGGCTGTCTGTTGTATCTATAAAATGCAGCTATCAGTAATGAGATGATTAGCATGCAAAGCAATTACAACTGTACCTAGTCTATGTTAAGTGCTCACTAAACTAGAGCAATTATCATGATTATTCACTAATACCTGTGAGCAGCGTAGGTCTCACAGATATCTGTGGCACATTCTAGAAACTTCCTTGCTTGTTTCTGACCTATTCTCTTTCTGACGAAGACTTGGCCTCAACTCAATTCTGCTCTGCGCCTTCTTTGTGGAGTCTGTGTCAGGACTTTCTCTCCTATGTGTCTGGCTTTTAGCTCCCTGTAAATATTGGGCTTGGCCCGACTCTCTCTCTCTTAGCACTCCAGATGGCTTCAGGTAAACTGCCAGCTCACATTTAGCCTCTAGAATCGCCACCTGGAACCCCCACTCTCGCACTGGGGCACTGGTCAGCCCTCTGTCCTAGTGAGGTCCGCCCTGCAGCACACTGGAATGGTTTGCAACTGCCCATGAGAGCCAATTGTTGAAAGTTGTAGAAATTTCATGAACTGGTTGATAAACACAATAACTACTAGAAATTAAATTATGTCAACTTGAATTTAAATAAAGTATATCTAAAACAGAGTTCATAAATACACAAGTTACTTGCTTCCAAATTATTTTACTACATTTTACCATAATATACTCCTGAGGTTATGTCACTGATTGCAGCTGTACGGTAGGAGGGTCATAGTGTGCTACTGGGCGTCCCTTCCCAACTCTCTGTTCTGTGAGGTCATGTTGGGAGCTTGAAACTGATCAGGTGGGGAACATTTGCATCACAGAAATTGGTAAGAGCGAAGATAGGGCTTCCTTTTTCCTGGAGAACTGGTTGTGAAACACTGACCAGCACACCACCGGGTTCAGCTCTCCCAGTGTGGCATGTCAAGACTTCTATAAACACACTTGAAATTACCAGCATATCACTGGACTGTGACCAGGTTGAGGGTGGAGACCAATGTCTATTCATCTTTGGTCTAAATTCTCCATGTTGCCCTGCCCCAGCTCTATTTATAGAATGAAAATTTGAATGTGGGCTTACAAAAAGGTGGCCTCTGGTGACATCTGCCAACCGTTCCTGGCCCTTTCTTGTGATCTCACAGGGTGACAGGTGGAGAAAGGTGAATGGCAGCAAGGGCTGTCATCCCATGCTCATCACTGTAACTGGAGGGGGCCGGGTTGGGGCTGGGGTGGAGTTCCCCGGGACATTTAGTGACGAATCTTCTACACCAACACATTGTGTGCCAGGCACTTTCTATCAGGAATAACTATCTTTTCAAAATGGAGTGGGGGTTTGTGTGTGTGTGTGTGCACGACAGTTGTGTACATAGAAAGAAGACTCACGTTATTGGGCTGTAGGAGGGAGAAGGTGAAGGAAGAAGAGAGTGGCTGTTTACACATTACTTAAGGATGATAAATATGTCTCAAAGTTAGAGTTTTTGGTAATCAGACTACTGATACAAGTGTTTGCATTCAGGGCTTTTGCCTGATGCCTGCATTGGAATGTCCAAATAGTGGGCACCTGCTCCTTGTAACTGGAAATTGCAGAGGAGCTTAAATCTCCCTGGGCTTGGTAATTCATAAATTTCATAATGATAACTAGTTAACACTTTTCAAAGGGTCCAAGGAAACAGCCAGTATGACCCTTCACATTTAAAACTCAGCTTCACACGTTTTATAATTAAACTGCCTTCCAAGTGACTTACGACCTGGGACTTTTCTTTTTTCCCAATAGACTGCCTTGGGACCTTTGAGGTCTTGGCTGCTAACCTGGGGTCCTGAGTCCTGGAGAGTAAAAAGCCACTGCTTGAGCTTATGCAAAAGCCCACTTTCAAATGGGAGATCCTGGCTGTCACACTCCTCAGTCACTCGAGCTGCGTGGTGAGGTGCATCTCTGTTAGGAATGTCACAGGTTAAAATGTGTGACTCTGGGCACATTAAAACACTGGCAGAGATGAAATTGCTCTTCAGTTGAAAAGTTGTCTTCTAACACGCAGTTTGGGACAACTGGGATCTGCAGGGCAATCGATCTGAATTTGTTTTAAAAATTGCCTCAAGCATGCTGGTGGCTTTATTTCTAAAATAGTCAATTTAATCATGTAGCTACAGACTGCAGACACATGCCCTATGTCTGTTGGTTTCCTTGCTAAGTCAGAGCCAGGCACTAAAACACCTTAATGAAAACTAATGCATGTTTATTATTATTTCTAATTAAAATGATAATAATGCTAGGAAACATTTCTTAGAGTGTTGCTATAAGCCAGGTATACTCCAAGAATTAAATATGTATGATTGCCTTTGGTCCTGTATGAGCTGGATGTGATTATCATTCCCATTTTTACCAGGGAGGGAAACTGAGGCTTAAGGAGCTTACGTAACTTGCCCAAGATCACACAGTCACTAAGTAGCTAAGGCAGACTTTGAAACCAGAGCAAGGCAGGGTGGAGAGGAAGAGAGTGCATTTGGAAGGGGAAACAGAAGACACCCAGCACAGGGTAGGTACATTGCCTACAAGAAGGGCAGAGACTGTTTTCAGGAAACTTTTGTTTCAGTTCCACGTATATACATTTGTATGTGCTTGGTTACCAGGTAAAATGTATTTCTTACCATAGGTAGTGGTTACAAAAAAAGAATTTAAAGAACATTTTAAAGCCAACAAGGACTTGCAGGGGTAAGGGCGGAGGTGAGGTATATGTAAGCAGGAAAGTGACCAGGTGACTAGACCGTACCTGACATTTGGGGTGATCAACTGGCTGCCTTGTGGAAGTGGGTTGAAGAGAGCTATGGGATGGAACCAAGGTCCGGCAAATGAGTTAGGAGTGGCTGCAGTTGTCCCTGGTGGCTGATTTCCTCCTGGTCATGGAGAGATTGTCCATTGTGTATTTTTAAAATCTGGCCTATTCTGTTCTACTGAGAGGCATGATGGCATGAGGAATGGGAACATGAACTCTGGCTACATGGTCCTGAGCAAAGTCTCTAACTTTTGTCTCAGTTTCCTCTTCCGCATAAAGGGGATGATAATAGTACCTGCCCGTGGTTTGTGGTGAGGATTAATTGAGTCTGAACATTCAAGTTCCTAGACCAGGGCGCAATACATGCTACCTGATGTAAGTTTGAGATTGACAAGAATATGGCAATGTTACAATTATGGACTCATCTGTTCATTGTCTCTTCAGATGCTCTGTACTGAGTGCCCACAGTGTGCCTGGAGCTTTACCAGGCCTGAAGATACAGGCCAGTGAAAGAGACATAGGGTAACACTATGGAAATAATAAAAATAAAAAAATTATGGGGACTGCCAACACTTGTTTAGGATGACTAGACTGTTAGCTCCATGAGGACATGGATATTTTTTGTTTGTTGTTTTTGATCGCTGCTGTATTTTTAGCAATTAGAGCAGTGCCTGACACATGGTAAATATTTATTGTTAGATAAATATGCCGGCCACTATTCTACACAGATTTATATGTAACAAATCACCTAATTTCACAATGGTATGAGGTATAGACTGTTCATATCCCTGTTTTAGAAATGAGATAGGTGAACCCAAAGTCACTCACCACATCAGCCCATTTTGTTCCTGCTCTTAACTACTTTGCCATGCAAAAGAGATAGTGTGTTAAAGACCCAAAAATGTTCCCATGGCATCCTGCTTAGATCACAGGTGACCCACAGACAGGGTCTCCACTGTGTGTCACCATGTTTGGATCTGAGCTAGTGATGGGAGAGGATCTGACGCAGTTTCCAGTCTAGGTTGCCTGTCTTCCAGAGAAAGTAAATATCTTGAGGCCATCTTTTTGTGCACATCAGCTTTTCAAAGCACTCCAATCAATCAAACAATTTTGGGGCCTTTACCATGTACCTCCCACTGTGTTAGGACTCGCAGGAGGATGAGAAAGTGAGATTGAATTTGTGCTTTCAGATTCCAGAGAATCCATCTAAGGGGAAAGGATCCGCACATGAGGGAAGGCCGCTAAAGACAGCAGGGCTTGGCAATGGCTGTAGGAGCTCTGAGGTGGGGAGACCATTGCCATCTGGGTGGCGGGTGAAAGCCTGAGATGGGAGCTTGAAATCACACATCTCCCAAAGGGCTGAGAGATCCCTGAGAGCCCCTCTTTAAACAACCCCGGAGTGGTGGCCATTGGTCTATATGTTCAAGGGTTCCCATATCATCTCTGGGCACCTTTAACTCCTTGAAAGTTCTTTCCTACCAGCTGGGATCTGCCTTCTTTTGCTAGGGTTTGGCTAACAGGAAGACAAAGAATTGGACGTGTACATGGGAGCCTCAAAGGAGGGAGAAGGCTCGAGAAACAACAGCACGTGCTACGTGACAGCGAATGCTCGTTGACTGGGAGTGGATTTCCTGGATAGCAGTAACTGTGAGCTAATGTCTACGCTAAGCCATGTGCCTTTGAAAAAGAACTATTATGGATGTTTTGCCCTCTTATTATACACACTAATTTCCCTACCAAAATAACAAGTTCCTGAAGGCTTGCATCTGTTGGGAAACTCTATCCTCTGGGACTGTTCTCTACATGTAAGTTCATTGGGAGTTTGCCCCGGGCTGGGGAGTCCTTCCTTTCCTCGATTCCGTGTGTTTCCCCGAACAAAGGAGAGGGCTGTGTCCGTCCTTTATAAGTCTGAGAAGCTCCCTCGTGGCTCTGGCCCCAGCTCTGCACTACGCTGGGTGGGGACTCACCCAAGACGTCTTCTCCTTCCATAAACCCTGGGAAGCCCCGACCGAGTGGAGAACCAGCTCTGGGCACCTTGTTTTGGGTCGTGGGGCGGACCCAGCCGTCCTCGGGCCAGTGACTGATGCAGGGCCTGTGCGCTGGGTTGTGTGAACTTGGGATGTTTTCAAGGGAAAATTTGGGTCATAAAGCAAAGCCGAGCCAGGTTTGAGATAAGTGTGAAAAACACATTACAAAAGGAAACAGAGCCGAAGTTTCCTGACCAGGGAAACACTTAACCCCGTGTTTAAGGAGTGTGAGAGGCACACGGGCAGAAACCACGCATCTCTGCGTGTGCGTGCATGTCCCCGCTGGAAATGGTGGCCCAGTGGGTGTGTGACAGAAAGCGCGTGAGCATGTGGCGTGGGCGTGCACATGGGCTGGGGTTGGCGGGGGGGGGGGGGGAGGGAGAGAGAGAGAGAGAGAGAGAGAGAGAGAGAAAGAGAAAGAGAGAGAACAAACGCGCCAGGGGAAGGCAGGGATATTAATCATGCTAAAAGCAATCTGGCCTCACGAGATTTATAAGGATCCAACTAAAATCAATGGGAAGTTTTATGAGACAATTTTCTTCTCGCTGGCTTTGGGGATTGTTTGAACTCTTGTGGAGCTTAGGGCGGTGCTGGCTCAGGGCTCCTCCAATTCTCACACCTGCGCATGAGACAATGTGCACTTTCCACGTTAGCGCCTCTGAGCTGACTCATCTCCAAGGGCTGCCATCGAGGGGGCCTTGGTCCCCTGAGCCGCTGGCTCTAGCTCAGCTCTAGCTCCTGGCCGCAGGTCAGGAGGTCTGTGAGGGGGGTAGGTCGCGGGGGTGGTCAGTGTCTGGATAAACGTGAGAGGCCTGCAAAATGCACACAGGCCTGCGGGCCTCAAGTAGCTTCAGTGGTTCCTCGTTAGTGCCACAATACGGTCCAGAGTCCTTGGCGTGGCTGGGTCCCACTTACTGTTCCTATTCTTTTTCCCACCCAAGCATCCTTCGATCCAGTGACAGCAACGCTATGGGCCACTCCTAGAACAGGCTGTGTGGCCACCTGTGTCCTGTGCTCCTCGTGATGTTATGTTGTTCCCTCCGCCTGGAAGGCCCCTCCTCCCCATTTCTCAGCCTGATGTGGGTCTTCTAATTTAAACGGGATTAATTTTGAACAACTTCAAACTCCCATCCAGAAAAGTACAGAAGACATTCAGCAGAAACCCACATAGCCATCGCTCCGCTTTAGGAGATGCTGATGTTTGCTAAGGCTGTTTTCCCTTTCCCTTCCCCACAGGTAAGCACCATGGTGAAGCCAGTGTATGCCTATTCCCAACACACTTTTACTGTATTTTAATATATCCACAAATAATACATGACATTGTTTATGTGCTTTTATATTTTGCATAGTGGTATTAATCTGCCTATGTCCTTTGGGGAGCCGTTGGGCAATACCTGGTAAGGGACACACACCAGTGGTTCCACTTGGGGTTGTCCATGCTAGAGGAAGATCTCACAGGTGCCTGAAGCATGTACATGGATAGTCAATCTACTAGTGTGAAAGTGGCAACGACTTAATTGTCCTTTATTAGGCAAAGAAAAATAATAACATGTTTAATAAAATGAAATACTATATGGTAGTTAAAATAAATAAGCTCTACATACATTGTAAATAAAATGTTACATTAAAAAAAGCAGCAAAATTGCTCATTTTTATGGCTAAGTTAAAAATGTAATCCTTCTCGTTAATGAAATATTCTGTGAAAAATCCTATTCAAATGAAATTAACTGCTCTTTCTCTCCCATGGAACTTTGTAACTTTATTTGTTTAAGGATTACTTCTTGCCCTTCACTCTCTGTCACACATACATTAAGAGCTTCTTAAATGCAGAAACTGAGTCTTAGTCACCTCTGTACCCCCCATGTCCTAGCCCGAGAGCTTGCTTATAGTTGGTACTCAGCAAATAGCGGTGCAGAGAGAAAAATGCATATCTATGGGCTTTAAAATACTCCTGTGTCTCATGTCATGAGATCTTTATTATGTCCATGTTTCTGATGAGGAAACTGACTGCAGGGCATTGCATCGGTTGAATTGCCCTTGGTCGCTAAGGGCTGTGAGGAGTGAGAATCCCGATGACCTGCCTTTTGGCTATTGAGGGCAGCTGGAGGATAAGGAACCAGATGACTTGTCACTTGCACCATCTCTCTTGCACTACACTGCCTTGTGTTAGGTTTCAAGAAACTGGGATGATTGGAATTTTATGTCACTGACTTGATATATTTAGAAGAGACGGTGGAAGACTTTCCTGGAATCAGGAGAGCAATATCTGAAGAACCTTAGAGAGACTGAGAGAGAAAACTAAGGCCCGTAGAGGGAAAATGCTTTCATTTCAACTCAGCATAATTGAATAAATATATCCGGGTATGCTTCATGTGCCAGGCAATTGCCCAAGCTCAACCAGGTAGAGCAAGTGGAGAAATCGCTAGAAAAGCACCTAGCAGAGCATCTGGAACAGAGTGGGTTTCAATAAATGTCAATTCCCCTCTTATTTGTTAAGGGCAGAGTCAGGACTAGAACTCAGATCTCCGGATTCCAAATCTAGCATTTTTCCAACCCTGCCATGGTCATTGAGAGGTGCAACCAGGAAAATGAATGAATAGGAAGATCGTGCTGGTAATACTCTCGCTGGTTAAAAAAAGAATATCATGGATTTTATGACAGCTCTTTTGGTGTGTCACATCAGCCCCCTGTCTGATTTTATGCTCACATGGCCATTACTCTCTATTAGCATACTAATAAATGTTTATGAGATTATGCTGTATAAACTATAAACTTTTACATATTATTAATTAACCTTATACAGTGGATTGGGAGCTCCTGAACATTTACTGACTTGTAAAACAGGATAGTGGCACACAGGGAGCCGTGTCTGCAAAGCTGCTCTTATCTTCTCTGTCTGGAGGAAGGGATGCAGTTTCATTTGCATGACTCCTAAGTGCACGCCACAGACAGCACTGCAAAGAAGACCCCGTCCTGCCTCTTTCCAGCTGTGTGACTTTGGGTAAATTCTGTAACCTCCCGAAGGCTCACTTTCTTTGTTTGTAAAATGGGCATAATAGGACCTACCTGTGGGGTCCTTGGCACATGACAGGTGCCTGATAAACATAAGCTGAATGAAATTGAGCCAACATAGGACAATGAGTAGAAATGAGAGAGAGAGTCAGAGCTCAATTTGTTAATGATGAAAAGACCAAGGACAGAGATTTCCAAGAGTGGACAGCCTGGTTGCAAAGTGGTAAATAGTGTGTCCGAACCAGAGGTGTGGAAGGAGAAGCCGGACAGGGGAATTCTGCACGGAAGGGGAGGGTTTCCTTTATTCATATCATCTAAGGATTCTATGACTCCGATTTTTCAGGGCCAGAGAGAAGGCAAGAGGAGAACGGTGCCTTGGGAGTCTTAGATTCTAGTTTTAACTGAGTTGCTGACTAGTTTCACAATTTAGCTTGGACTTTATACACTTCAATGCTCTCTCTTTTCTTTCGTCTATAAAATAGCTACACAAATTTGGTGTGGTGATTAGAAGAGAGAATGGCTAAGAAAGTACTGTCAATAACACAAGGTTGATCTTCAGAAAAATACTGAGTTTAGCAGTTAAGTCCATTTCGCCATCTTTAGCGTTTATAGCTGAACATCCCTGCATTTCAGCTTCTGCAATGCTGCAAAGATATCAGGGGAAGAACCCGGGAGTCAGGGGACCTGGTCTAGGCTCTGTCACTAATAACTTATGTGACTTTGGTCGAGTATTTCTGTCTTTTGCTTCCCAAGTAACTGACCTCATGCCTGTAAAATAAAGCTAACAGATCTGCTGTGCCAACATCACTGGGGGGCCTGAGAATCAAACAAGACAATGGATGTGATTAGTTAGTGCTTTGTAAACTGAAAAGTGCGACGCATATGTAAGATACACTTAGAACATTTTACTTTATTTCAAATCAACTACTTTCTCATTTTCTACCCCACGGGCTGTAAGACTTTTAAGTACAAAGCTGGCAGAACCGTTAAGTACAAAGCTGTCTTTTAGGTCTTTGTATTTGCCAGTTCCCAGCAAAGTGAATTCATGGATTCTGCAGACATTTATGAAATGCCTATTGTGGGCCAGGCATAGTGGTAAATGCTGGGGTCGGGGATGAAAATGATATGGCCTCCACCCTCAGGGATCTTGCTTTCTAGTAGAGCAGGAAACTATAGACATATACAAGAATAAAGTTAATGGAAACTGACACTGAGATTTAGCCTTGAAGGAGCACCCTGTTTATGAATGTTGCTACCTCCGGGGCAGGACAAGCTGCATCCCCTCTCTGGTCTCCGACAAAGAAACAAGAGGACCAACTTTTGTGTTGTTGACAGCCCCCTTTCTTGATGGCCATGTAGTTGTTGGTTTTGGGTGTTTCCCTGCACTTGGACACATTCTGATGGAGTACACAATGGTGGCTGCATCCTGGGGTCTACTCGCAAGGTGGCTGGCTGTGAAAGATTGGTGAAATGATTTAAAGCTTACAGAGATGGGTAAGTCCCCAGGGGCTGGAAGGCACTTTCCAATGAGGAAGAGGATGCCTCTGATAAATACAATTACTATTGATTACTGTCAGATTCTTTTATCTGATTCCTGCCTATTAGGCCCTCTCTTTGTTGCTAGAAGCTCTCCCTTGCCCTCTGCCCCATATTACTGCTGGAAGTGCTTTTAAAATGAGTCCTACAGAATCCTCATGATCCTTGAATAGCCCATAGGTGTTATGAGAGCATTTGGAAGAACACTTCAAAGCTTGAAAATAAATAACCATTTTATGATTATGACATAAGTGGAGAGAAGGGCCGTATCTCCTTAGTGCTCATCTCAGAACAGTGGCAACAACAGCGAGGTCACTTACACCCTCTACAGCTGCTTAGCCACAAGAGGCTTTGAGTGGTGCCCTGACGTGGGAGTGTGCGTAAGGGACACCTGTAGCATTTGCACCCAGCATATTTTTTCTTTGCTTGTGATAACAGGACCCTACTTTTGCTTTGGGAGATCGGCACTTTCCTCATTCTCAGTCCTGTACTTTTAGATGTCCTGGGGGTTGGTGTACTTGACATAGGCCTGAGCCAACATACATGGGCTCTATTTTCTGGTCATAGGAATGGAAATAAGTTCCAGTTCAGCCTGATGAGAAAGATGGTCCCAGGCTTATAGAAGAACCTACTAGAAGAGTGCAAAGAGTGCACTGGGTAGTGTGATGTGTGTCTGAAGCTGCTGGGGTAGGGACGGGGTCTACAATGTGATTCTGAGAATGGAGCCATCGCAGAAAGAGCAGAGTTGAGATTTGGACCTTGGTGATATCATCTGGGCCTGGGTCAAGCTGTGTCTGAAGCCAAATCTGCTCACAGACTTTCCAAGAGGTTCTTTTTTTCTAGCTTGAGCCAGTTTAGGTCAGATTTTCCATCACAGGCATTCAAAATATTCATAATATGATACAGTATATGATTTATTCTATTCTTGCAACTTGTTTGGCTAAACAATAATATATTACTTTACTTAATCATTATATAAAGTTTAGAGGTAAGCTATATGATCTAATTTATAAATAAGGAAACTGAATCTCAGAGAGAAGAAGTGACTTGCTTGAAGGAATGCGCTTGGTAAACAATAATAATAGGACAAGAACATAGAGTTTCTGACCACAATGATGGCTAAAGACACATTTTCCCTAAACCAGATACTTATGGAAAGGAAATATAAAAGGAATGCAAAGGAAACACAGGTAATGCTGGTTGCTTTGCCACAATATGGTATTTTCTGGGATATTTAATCCATAAGAACAAGGTTCCATCCCAAGTTCCATCCCTGTGGCCATAGCCCTGGCCCAGCATCATTTCCCAACAAATTTACCCCAATATTTTTGTAGTTGGTCTCTCTGCCTCTGGTCTCATTCCCTTACTATTCATCCTCCACACTCTGACAGAGTCATTTTTATAAATGCAATCTGTATTGTGGCATTGCTTGCTTACAACCCTTCAATAGCCCATATGGCTTTTAAGATAAAGTACAAGTTCAGCTTTGCACATAGGTATTCCCTGATCTGACTCTGGAGTATCTCTGTAGCTTCGTCTCCCTCATTGCTCATCATGAATGACCCATGCTCTTTGAGGGTGACCCATTGGTCTACCTTTGTGTATGCCAGTCTAGCAATGTGGAACCTGCTTTTTTCTTTTTTTTTGCCTAGAAAACCCCTCTTCTCCTTAAAACCACCTTCATCTTACAGATGTTGTTTTCTCTGGGAAGTCTTTTATGATCCCTCTGGATGTTTCTTCTCTGAGCCCCCACTGCTCTCTGGATATATCTCTCATTGCACTTTTCACACTATAGTAACTGTGTGTTACATGCCAGGGTCTCCCCTAGATTGTGGGAAACTGTTGTGTTCTATTCAATTTTACATCAAGAGGCCTAGCAGACTGCCTGGCACATAATGATCAGTAAATGTTTGTTGCATGAATGAAGAAGGAAAGAACAAAGGGAAGAAATATGGAGGAAGAGATCAGTGCTTTCTCTTTTGTTTGACATTTAAAAAAATATCACTGATGGTATATTTTTTCTTTGATTAAATTCAGATACTATGGTTTTAATATTTGCATCAGATGCCTTTTGTTTTTGTTGTATCAGTCTTTTTTTTTTTTTTTTGGAGACAGGGTCTCACTCCGTTGCCCTGGCTAGAGTGTGCAGTGATGCCATCATAGGTCACTGCAACCTCAATCTCCTGATCCCTCCTGAATAGCTGGGATGCCTGGCTAATGTATCAGTTTTTTTTAAGGAAAAATTTCAGCTGGGCACAGTGGCTCAGACCTGTAATCTTAGCACTTTGGGAGGCTGAGGTGGGAGGATCGCTTGAGGCCAAGAGTTCAAGACCAGCCTGAGCAAGAGCAAGACCCTATTTCTACAAATAGAAAAATTAGCTTGGTGTGGTAGCGCAGGTCTGTAGTCAGGAGGCTGAGGCAGGAGGATCCCCTGAGCCCAGGAGTTTGAGGTTGCTGTGAGCCATATTGATGCTACTGTACTCCGGTCCAAGTGACAGAGCAAGACCCTATCTCAAACACACACACACACACAAAAGAAAAAAAAATTCTTGGTGCTTCAACTTAAACAAACAGTGTTTATTTTTCTGTAATTTCAAAACACTTAGGAAACAATGTATAATGAGGCGAGGGAGAGGCATGGTGAGGGTTTTGAGAATGGTCAGAGAAAAAGTGGACATTTGGAAGCTGAGAGCTGAGGTCTCTTGGTCCCACTGCTCGCTGAAGCCTTTGGCAGGATGAAAATGATTTATGTTAGGAATCTAAGAGCAACTAACTTCGGTCTCCATGGACAGAAACATTTCTCACCCAAACATGTCAAGTTTGGGGTCTTGTGCTTACTGAGTCTGACAGTTGGTAAAGAATCTTTTCTCCAAGGACCTTGTCTTAAATTTGCCCCTGAAAACTTCCAGGGGGAATGGCTTTTGTTCCTTGGGTTTATAAGCATCTCCTTCTAATTATGTTTCTTACCTGCTGTTTCTAGTGAGTATTAAGTGTGTGTGTGCCGAGCAGAAATTTTCCATGTCAGGTCTATTATTTTATGAGACTGAGCCTTAATTATCAGCTCCTACATATTCATAGAAAGTTTAGCTTCCCTCTCTGATTTGATAAATTTATGCCTCCTAAGAGGCACTATATACCGGCCCCAAGGTTTGAAATGAGATTTTGGCAAATTGATGTCTTGATTGGGACACATCTGTGAACTGTCTTTCTATCCATCTATCCCTGTATTTTTCCATCCATCCATCCATCCATCCATTCATCCATTCCATAGCCATTTTCTGAAATCCTATGTGATTCCACATACGTCTGTAGTAGTAATGAGGAGGAACACCTAAATTGAGGCTTGGGGGGTGGGTGCAATTCAGGGGCAGAAAAATCTTCCTGGAGAAATAATGCGTGAGGCGAATGGTAAGGAGGGAACAGGAATTAGCTAGGTTGGTAAATGGCAAGGAGGAAGGGGAGTTATTCCTGGTAGATGGAGCAACAAAGGCCAGTGCACAGAGATATGAGAGGGTATGATAAGTTCCAGGGGCTATGAACAGTTTGAACAAATACTTACTGAGCACCTTTGTTGACCCAGGGGCTAAACTGGAATCTTCTGGAATGAGCTTTGCTGCATGATTACTATAGCGAAGGCCCAGTGCTACAGTAGTTACCAAGTATTAGGCTGAGTGGAACATTCCATGAATAACTTTGATCTAGATGGCAGAGGCGATGGAGGAGCATGAGAGCGAGGAAACTAAGTTTTATTTATTGTCTGCTATGTGCCAGAAGCATTGCATCCAGATCCTTTGTGAGATGTTCCGTGTAGAAAGAGTCCCCATTAGAGAAGAAAGGATAAAGAAATGGAATCTCTGAGAAGAAAAACAAACAAACACTGCCAACTTTGGGGACTGAAAAAAAATGGATATTTTTTCCACTGTACCACTCAATCATCAAGAAAGGTCTCCCTAGGCCGGGCGCGGTGGCTCACGCCTGTAATCCTAGCACTCTGGGAGGCCGAGGCGGGCGGATTGCTCAAGGTCAGGAGTTCAAAAACCAGCCTGAGCGAGACCCCGTCTCTACTATGAAAATAGAAAGAAATTAATTGGCCAACTAATATATATATATATAAAAATTAGCTGGGCATGGTGGTGCATGCCTGTAGTCCCAGCTACTCGGGAGGCTGAGGCAGGAGGATTGCTTGAGCCCAGGAGTTTGAGGTTGCTGTGAGCTAGGCTGATGCCACGGCACTCACTCTAGCCTGGGCAACAAAGCGAGACTCTGTCTCAAAAAAAAAAAAAAAAAAAAAAAAAAGAAAGGTCTCCCTTTTGACAAATGGCTCCAAGGCTTAGGATCTCCCTCATCATCCACTACAACATTGGAAACAGAGCCTAATGACGCCAGCTATGGCTGCAGAGAGTCTTTTCTGAGAAAAGGGCCCCTAGAAGGGAATCTGGATAGAAAGTGGATGTCAGGGAGTCGTTTCAGTTTGGTGCTTTGGACAAATTTTAACCATCTTTCAAGACCCACCTAAAATCCTCTCTCCTTTGATAAACCTTTCTCGATCACCCCAAGCTCTACCCACCTCCCCCAGCTCTACTCTGGTTTAGAGTTATTGTCTGTGCAGTAGATTTAGCAAGTAACCACATCTGCCCTTGTGATAATAAAATACTACTCTTGCCTTAAACAGATAATTCACTCTGGCCTATTAATTCATCTTTGTGAGTGTATGTTTCCCCCCAATTAGATTATAAGCATCGTGAGGGCAGAGACTTTGTCATAAACATATTCTAAATCTTTCCTTCCTCCCCAGTACATAGTGCTGGGAACATAGTAAAGGTTCAACAAATGTCTTCTTGTTTCATATGGAAGGACCCGTAAGTATCTCTGAACCAAAAATATGATAGAAACCTATTCAGATACTTTGTGAACCAAGTGTTTTAGATTTATTACCTATGGGAGAATGCAAAAATTGCCACAATAAAGCAACTCTCATCAAGAGGCAGAGTCTATTTCCTTCCTCCTTGAATCTGGGCTGGCCTTGTGATTTGTTTTGACCAGTTGAATGTGGTGGGAATAATGTTGTGTGAGGTTTCAGCCCAGGTTTCAAGACTCCAGCGGAAGAATTGCCCTGCCCAAATTGCTCATCAGCCCAAATTGCAAACCTACAGAATTGTGAGTTAAATAAATGGTTGTTGTTATAAATCACTAAGTTTTGGGGTTACATATTAGGCAGCAAAAGCTAACTGATATATAATCTCCTTTAGTTATCAGGATAAGGCCATGAGATGCATGCTTTCATACTATTTTATGAATTAGGAAGCAAGTGTTCAGGAACGATGTGATATAGAATGGTTGTAATTAGCATCTTTTAGCAAATGTTACCTGGATGGGGAACCACATTAGGAGGTGCATGTCTCAGCAGGCCCTGGTATGTTTGATGAGGAGTGGTCAAAGCAGTGCTTGTTGGCAGAAGCCAGGAGAAGTTCAGAGCATGGAGAGTTGCCTACAATGGTTTGAAGGAACAGGCAAGAAAGAGCTTGAGGACTCTTAGGTCCATGTGTTCAGACTGAAATGATGTAGCTTGGGAGTCTCTAAAGAGGGAAATGTTAGTGACAATGACTACTAAATTCAAGGAATACTTATGTGCCCGTGGCTGTGCTAGGTCTCTAACCCTCACAAATGTGAGGCTTGTAAGTGATTGAATTGCCATTGAAACTTAGATATGTCTAACTCCAAAAGGAAATAACCACTAAAAAAATGCCTGCTTTATAATATTGATTGGTCTGTAACCTCCTTTGCTACCTAACTTCCAACAAACTGAATGGGCACCTACATGTCATTGCAGGCAAAATTCTTTAGATGCCTGGGAACATAGCCATATACAGCTGAAAACTCATGACTTGTCCCACGTTGGACGCAGAACAGTGGTTTCTCCAATTTGATAACATGGGGGGTTCCCTCTGCAGTGTGCTTTTACGATAACATTATCTGACTTGGCAGAGTTCTACACATAGGGCCCCTTTGAAGGGAACGGTTCCCTCTGCTTTTGCAGTAGGGTGAGAATGACCTTTGGGCAGAGGTCTCCAGAGATCTTCAGGTGGTGATTTTCATCAAGACTAAACTAATTACAATCCCTTTCATTTATCTAATCGTTTATGTACCATGCACACATATATCTTGTAGAAGGGAGTAGTGCAACAACTCTGTGGGATTTACATGCAACATGTATGAGTCCCATTTTGTAAATTGAGAAAACTGAGACTCCCAAAACATTAATTGACTTGCTCAAGGTCACAGATTAATTTGAGGTTCAGCTGGGACTGGATCTGGTCTGTTTGACTTCTAGTCCATGTTCTTGAGCGAGTCAGTTAAATCAACTAAGTCAACACAAAAGCACTTCCTATGTATGAGGGCATAGGCAGTATAGAGATGTTTTAGGCTGGGTTCCTGTCCCCAGGAACAGCAAATGCCCATATAGCACTTGCTGTATACCAGACCCTGCTCCGAATGCTTTACTTAGAGTAACTCATTTAATTCTCATAACAACCCTTGGGAGAGTATACCTATTACTCTCGTTTTGTGCATGTGGAAATAGAGGAACAAAACAGTTCGGTAGGGCTGGGGTTCACTGCTGTCTACATCAGAAGACCTTTTACTTAGCTGCTGCACCACATGCCTCTGTGCTCAGAGGGGTCGGGGGTGGGGGTGGGGGTGAAGTGATGGGAGACCTGCTATGTCATACTGCCTATGACAGCAGGTCATGACTGCTTGAGTTCAAATGCTTGCCTCAGCATTTAAAGCTATTTGATCCTGGACAAGTTACTTTATTTATTTATATTTTGTGCATCAGTTTTTCACCTGTAAAATGGGATTTTGATATTACCTGCTTCATAGTTAAGAGAGGCATTGTGAGAATTCAATGGTTATATGTGTATGTGTGTATATGTGTATGTATGGGTGTATATGTGTGCATGTATGTGTATGTGTGTGTATTATGTGTATGTGTATAGCTTAGACTAATCCATGTTTCTCCAGTTGGTATGATTCGAATGTTTGTTACCATCATCAGTGCAAGGGGCCATGGTGTGGACCAATATTCAGATACATAGCACAGACAAGAGTTACAGATTCTCAGAAGAGGGAGAATTTATTTTCAGTGGGAATGGTCAGGACAGGCTTCAATGAGGAGGTGAGAAGATGTAAAGTGGATCTCAAAGGATAGAATCACAAGACTGGGAGTTGAAGGGACTTCAGCATTCACGCAAGCCTGTGGCTTTATCTCATAGGAGAAATCTAGGACAATAGGGGAGAGGTGATTGTTGTCCGTGTTTATCCAGCTAGTTAGGGGCAGGGAAGTGATGTGAGCCCAGGTCTCCTCACTTGTGCATCTGTTCTTTTTATTGTTCTGCTTATAAGCAATGCCTGTCTGAATCATTCTAGGCTGGCTGAATTGGAGACTCCTCTGCTTACTCAGGCAGTACTGGTGCTTGTCTAGTGGCACTAACTCCAATCACAGTGTCCTTTACTGCCTTTTCTCTGCTATCCCTTTGGGAGAGATGCAACAGAACGATTAATTTGACAGTGCTGGGGAAGTCCAAGAGCAAGGGACTTGATAATCCATAAACAGTCTCTGCATAAAAACAATGAATGTGTACTGAGCACCCACTGTGTTTACTGAATTTCCTCACTAATCTCCACAGTAACCCTATGAATTCAGTTCTGTTACCATCCTTTATGCAGGTAGAAAAACCAAAGGCTTAGTTTTGTGGTGTCTTAGTTTCAGTAGCTTTCTGCAGATCTTACAGCAAGAAAATGGTTGAGCCAGGATCTGAACTATGGTCTGTCAGATTCTTCCATCCAACCATCCATCCATCCATCCATCCATCCATCATCCATCATTCATCCACCAACACATCCATCCATCCCCCATCTGTCTATCCATTCATGTCTCTGTCCAACCAACCTTTATGGAGAGTGTGTTCTGTGTAAGGCAGTGTCCTTGATGGTATGGAGCTGAGGAGATGCATAAGTCCCCTGTCCCTGCCGAGTTGAGTGGGGCCTCCCCAAGGGTACTGCTGGGATAGTGTCAGGGAGGTGAGTGATACAGAGACTGGGCACAGGGGGAGACCATACAAAGAGAATCAGGTGGGTTGTGCTCCCTCTCCTGCTTCTAAGGTTGCAGATGAGTGCCCAGCTGGCCAGCTGGCCACTGGCACAGTCTGCCTCTTTGTGTGAAAACCAGTGGAATCACATATGTGCTACTCCCAGATGTAGCCTCGGCACTAGCACCTTCCAAGCAGGAGGTTCTGTTGTGGAGTTGCCTGCCAAACCCTATCCAGAGGACTGAGGCCACTTGGCCAGTGGAGCCGGGCCCTGTGCCTGTGCAGGGGACTGTCTCACCACAGAGATGATCAGGCTGGGGGCAACAGGGAAGGGCAAGAGCTTCGAGTGTGTGTGTGTGTGTGTTTCAGCTGGAATGAAGCCCTTTCTCGCTGTGTTCTGTACTTGAGATATTTCACTGGGTGTGAGACAAAGAGGCTTTGTGTGCTCTTCAAAGTGCTCTCTGCTGACTGTGATACACATCCAGGAAAAACTCAGCCCAAAGCCATGAAGTCACCCCAAGTTCAAAACCAAAATACAATTTGTAGTGGGTAGAAACGACAAAGGATGGGTGGTAGGACCCAGAGGAAAAATAGTGAAACCCAACAGACTTTAAATAGATCTGAGGGCAATGATTTGATTTTGGGGGGTGAGATCTTTAAGATCTTGTTAGATTCTTTGCATATTGACATACAGGCAAATTGTTAGAACCTACAGCTCATTGCCTGCCTAGTAAAGATAAGGCCCACTTCAAATTTTCTTTGAAGATTATTGTTGTTCTTATATTTAGGGTGTGTGTTAGTGAGAGGAGCAGGGAGGCGGTTTTTCAGATGTTGTTCTTTCCTTTTTAAGCTTCACCTGTTCTTAAGAGCAACTTGCACTTTGTCAGCCACAGAACAGCGCCTGCCGTTCAGGCTAGCGTTTTAGATATAATTGAATTGCTGGGATGCGTTAAACATTGCAGGGTTTTTAGCGGAGAAATAATTTAATGATGTGGCCTTTAGGATTGTTAATTAGCACTGTCTGTATGAACATGTAACAATAACACCACCTACCGTAAAAGCGAATGTTCTACACTTCAGAATACTCATTTCTTTAGGGCTTCCCGCAGAGAAGCAGTCATTAACTCTTTTTTTGACAAATGCTTTTTAGACATGCTCTGTAGGGCCATGAATTCACCCTTCCCTCCAATCCCGAATCCTTCTCTGCATTTATCCATGAGGCAAGCTGACAAATAGGGAGACATGGAGAACTGTGAGCTCAGCCCTCCACAGCGGCACTGATTACAAGAAGGTGACAGTCCTTCTCTGCCAAGCTCCTGAGACTGTCGTGGTAGAGTCCAAGAAGAGATTCAGGCAGGGCTGTGGAGAAATTGGAACCCTTCTACTGTTGGTGGGAATGCCAAATGGTGCAGCTGCTGCAGAAAACAGTATGGAGGTTCCTCAAAAAATTAAAAATAGAACTGCCGTATGATCCAGCAATCCCACTGGGTATTTATCCAAGAGAATTAAAATCAGGATCTTGAAGAGATATCAGCACACCTGTGTTCACTGTAGCACTATGCACAATAGCAAAGAAGTAGAAACCCAAAGATCCATCAACACATGAATGGATAAAGAAAATGTGGTATGTATACACTATGGAATATTACTTAGCCTTAAAAAAGAAGGAACTGCTGCAATGTGTGACAGCATGGATGAATGTTGAGGACATTATGCTAAGTGCAATAAACAAGTAATAGAAAGACAGATGCTGCATGAGCCCACTTATATGAGGAATCTAAAATAGTCAAATTCATAGACTGGAAGAGTGGAATGGTGGTTGCTAGGAGCTGAAGGGTGGGGCTAACGGGGAGTTGCTAATCAATGGGCATAAAATTTCATTTACGCAAGATGACAACACTGTGCCCATAGGCAATGATACTGTATGTTGCACACTTAAACTTTTAAGAAGGTAAGTCTCACGTTTAGTGTTCTTACCACAATATTTTATTTCGGCATATTATGGGGGTACAGATTTTAAGGTTTCAATAAATGCCCTTTCCCCCCCTCCCCCCACAAATCTGAGTCTCCTGCATGACCATCCCCCAGATGGTGCACGTCTCACTCATCTTACCACAATTTTTAAAAAGTCATGGGATTGGATCACTGGAGAAGAGGCTGTTGCTCCCATGCTGCCTGCCCTGCTTTTGGACATGGTCGGTGGCTGGTTTCTCCACTGCAGTTCAGACCGGGCAGTCTGAGCCGTGGGTTTGGAGGAGGTGCATGTGTGCAGCACTCCACTCACTCCACTAGTTTCTTTGGCCCATTGAGAATGGAGGCCAAGGAATGAGGGTTCCCCACTCATTCTTCCATTAACATTATGACAATCGAGTGCTTTTTCAATCGTCAACCCTTCTCTTAAGTCACACGTGTATTTTTCTTCTGAAGATACTTTTTCTCTTCAGTGGGACAAGAGCAGCAGCGTGCAGGTATCTGAACACCAGACTGTGCTCTGTCCTTCGTTCAGCTAGACGTTCCCTGGCCGCGGCGTGCTAGGCCTTGGTGTCTCCACTGAGAATCCCTCCAGGGAAACCCCACCTTCCAACATCTTGCTCTCTGACCGCACCTCCCACCCCTCTGCCTCCCTTATTCCTTTCCTCTCATAGCAGCACCTGGCCTCTAGTCCGGAGACAGCATGGCTGTTGCCACTCTTCCTGGGCCCATGGATAACATCACAAACTGATCACACCACTCTTTCTGATAAAGCTCAGAGACTGCTTTGGAATCCTTCTCTGCACAGGGGCCCGTCAATTGGGGTTGACGCTTGGGATGAAAACTGTTTGCCATTGCAGCTCCAACACCTGACCCATTTTCTCTAAACCCATCAGGCTGGACAGACTCTGGGGTCTCTCATTTGAACCCTCAATGGCTCCCCGTTTCCCTTACATACACTCATGCTGTGTCCAGCCAATGACATGTTCTTTGCACTCTTGCACCCAGACTAATCAGTGTTGTTTGTACTATGATGTGTATTTAAGCCACAATAAATTTGTAGTTTCTACTTCAGAACTGTCCTTTATTAGATTCCTCTTGCATTTCCCAGGGCCACCTTCCAGAGCCTACCCTGCCTTTTCAGTTCCCCTAGACCATACCACCTCCCTTCCCTGACTGTGAACCTCACCCCCTCTTTTCCTGGGGAAGCTGGCAGAGTCTCCCTTTTCCTCCTCCCTGCCTCCCGCATGCACCCTGAAGGTTCCATGTCTCCCCCTTCAGAATCTTTATAATTATTCTGCCTAGAGTGCTGTGTCCTCCTTCTTTTTCATGAGATGGTCACTTTTCTTTCACGCTCAGCAAAGGGTCATTTCCTTAACAAAACCTTCCTTTGCTAACTGTCCCTCACCACAAGCAGATTTGGCAGTTCCCTCCTCTCTTTTCCCATTGCATATCCACACAAAGGTATTTATTCCAGTGAATTATTACCTCTATCCTTTCTAGTACGATTTTCATCCCAGACCCTAACAACACCTGGAAGAGGGCAAAAATTCCAGTTATATTTACTGAGTAAATGAATGAACGAATTGGCAAACTGAGGCAGAGAATAGAATTTTCCCATCTCCCACAGTTAGCTATCCCCTTGTCCTTCCTGTTAAAGTTCATCATCGTCGCTTCTCTTTTTTAAAATGATATTTGCTATTTTCTATCATTGGTTTTGCTTATCTACATACAGGTATTATCATTCTCACCATGCCACAGCTTCTTTGAGATAGTTATCTAGATCCAAATCAGCTGTGTGTCTCCCAAAACATCATCACACATGTTGTTTTATTAATGTTTGTTGGGTAAATAAATCTTAAGTTGTCCTTATGTTACTTTTCTCAGAATGAAAGCTCAATGCAGGTTCGCTGAATTAAATGGAATTTTAATCCTTTGTCACAGATATGCCTTAATATCTAAAAACACCAAAAACCTGACTGGATTGTAAAGTTAAGTATGGCAGGGATAGTGTGCCTATTTGTTTGATATTGCTCCTAGCAGAACAATGAGTACTCAATTCTAAATAAACCTTTGTTGATGAAACAATGAACATCCTTTATCCCACCTTTGGGAAGTAAGCAAAGCATAATTCTAGTACCTGAGAAAAATTCTAGTATTGCTAGAATTCTAGTATTGCTTTTTTTTATGAAGTTCCCCAGAGTGAACGGCATTTTTTCTCTGAATACAATGAACCAACCAAAAGTCAGGAGGGGAATTTGTCCTGAGCCACTCCCTCCCTTCCTTGGGTTGTTCGATGAATAAAATTCCTTTTGATTTAGGCTAAAGTTAGAATTTTTGTTTTAATCCTGAGGCTCTGACATGGTGTTTGAGTTTCCAGAATTGCTAGGCCAGACTGACAGACACGTTGTCTTTCCTACTTAAACACTTTCTTTAATAGATGGCGTCTGGCGCGCTCAAATGCAGATGCGTCCCCACACGGGAGCGCGGCCATGTTTCAGGGGCGGCGCGGGGGTGGGCAGTGCTCTGTCAGATCAATTATGTACAAGCCTTGTCTTCTCTAAAGTTCCCTCGATTTTTTTTCTCCTGACAGTTCACCTCATGCCCAACCTTCTGTCTCCCCGAGTCAGACCTGCAGACAACTGCATGCCACCGGCTGTCTTCCCTCCTGAGAACATGACACCAAGGAACGCATCCCTGTCACATTCTTCATTATCCTTCTGATGAATTTCCCCCCATTTAAACACGGTGGTGGCAGACAGACCTTCCTCGTGTGTTCTCTGGCGTGCCATGAGGAAAACCAGCGTTCCTCAGTCACCTCTATATACACGAGGTGGCACCTCATGGTGGCCTCGATTTTCTTCTAGTTCACCTCATTTTCTATTTCTTCTGAAGTAACTGCCACTTTGATCACAGTGAACAGGGAAAACCACCTCTGGGGCTGGTTTGGGAGAGCAGGGAGTTCTCTGCCAGCGGTTTTCCTCTTCTGTCCGGGTCACCCTGGGCAGTGGGCCAGGGAGCTGTTTGGCTTCCTAGCAAGCATTGCTGTTTGTGAACCTTCATAAAACCCTCTCGTGGGGATGCTCAGAGGAGATGACGGCATCGCATTCTGTTATTTCAGTCAAGTTTTCATGGTCTAACTTGGCAGCAGCCAGTCACAACATCATGAGAGCAGCTGGCAGGGGACTTGGTCCCGGGGTATCAAAGGAGCAGCAGCTCTCGTCCGAGTACGAAAGCGCAAGGTGGCAAGTGAGGTCAGCTCTTCCCCACAAACACATTCCGTATGTGGGCACTTCTTTACATCGCCTGCTTACTTCTGACTGGAGACAACATTATTGCTCCAGCCAGACTCCTGCGACGGCCTCCCCTCTTGTCTCCTTGCATCCTCTCGTTCCCTCCCGAGAGCAGCCAAAATTATGTTTTTAAAATGCAAAATATTTTAAATGCCTCAAACCCTTCCATGGCTTCCTCTCTTAATTAGAATGAAACACCTCAGCTCCTCATGACGCCTCCTTTCAGACTCTGTTCTGTAACCCTCCCTCCTTCCCACAGAAGATTCTTGTCACTGCGGCCTCCTCCTCTTCTGTGGAGGCACCAGGTTGGTTTCTGCCTGTGGTCTTGGCACTTGCTGTTCTTTCTCCTGCCTACAATGAGCTTCAACCAAACCTTTGCATGGCTAGAAATTTCTTGTCCTTGAAGCCTCAGCTTACAGGCACCTTTCTCAGCTGAAACCTACCTGCCCACTTGGCCCTGTTTTATTTTCTTCATTGTACTTACTACATCTTTTAGGACTTTTCTTGTTTAACTTGTTTCTCATTTATCATCTGATGCTCTCCAAGAATGTTATTGCCGTAATAGCCTTTGTTGATCATCACTGTATCCCTGGGGCTTAGAAAAATGCTTGAGATACAGTAGGAGCTTAATAGGTGCATGCCGACTATTTGAATGAATGGATGCCTTCCCTGCATTCTTTCTGTGTCTGCTTAAACTGCCCAGCTAGATCTGTCATTTATCCTTTCTCCAACAAGCAGCTAAGATGTAGTTGATTAGAGCTTGGCATCTGGAATCTGATAATATGTATTCAAGGTCCCATTTTGCCACGTGCTAGCTGAGTAACCCTGGGCAAGTTACCTTTCCAAGCCCCAGTGAACTCATTTCTACAGTGGGGATAATAATAGCAGAGCCAGCTCCTAAGCTGGTTGTGAAGACCAAATGGTGGAATATTTGATTGGCACCTGACACATAGCAATTGCTCAATAAAAATAAAAATTTGGCCAGTTTTTGCAGGGTAGGGTGGAGTCAACTCAAAGCCTTGAGAGGAAAAATAGAAGCCCACAAAGTCCTATTTCTAAGAGCCATTTGTAGAGCATAGGCCTAGGTGCCAGAAAGATCTGAGTTCTAATCCTAGCCCCATCATTTAAGAGTCACTTCGTTAGTTTTAGTTTCCTTCCTTGTAATGTGGAGAAAATGACACACCTCTTGTGAAGGTGAGGTGGAGACTAGAGGTAATCCCTGGAAAAAAAAAAAAAGGCCAAGCCCTGGGTTTGGGTCTGTGAGCAGCAGCCACTTTGCTGGTGTCCTGGCTTCCTGGGTGGTGGGGTTTGCAGTGTGGAGGGGAAGAGGAGGGAAGCAGACAATCTAGCAATCTGTAAAAATTCTTTTCTAATGCTTCGATAAGCTCGGGCCCAGGGGCTGTCTCATTCGACTTCCTCTTACTCACTTTCCTGTCTGGTTGGCAGTCACCAGGCTGGAAGCCACGCTGCTGTGGCCCCTCGCTGGTGGGTCAGCATGCTTTATTTCCCCTCAGTCCTCTCTAATGAAAAGCACTCGCATCCAGTAAATCTTTCCTTTGCTCGTATTAAAGCACTTGATGTTGGTTATTGAGGTCTGTTCCAAGCTAGGTGAGAATCAATACGACGATCCACTTAATCACTTCAGCAATCAACAAGCTATTTTCCTAGTTTGCACTCCGGCCAGTGCCCACGGACAGCCAAGGGCTTCTAGGGCCCTTGCCACCCGCAGAGCTGCATGGAGACTTTTACTTTCATTTCTCCTCTCCCTGTCCACCTCAGTGTGTCCCAAGTCCTCTGCAACAGCCCTGCTCTCTGCTTGGTCTCAGGGCTATGTTTGGCAAGATGATGACCAACCCTGTGCTTCTGGAAAGTGCTCGTTGACATTAAGGGCTCTGCCTCTCTCAGGGTTGTGGGCAGTCAACAGCTGGTTACAGATGGTCTTGTTTCAGCCATTGTGTCTTTGTACACTCTGCAACTGCTTAGAATGAGGGTTGCTCTGTTTCTACAGAGCCAAGCATTTCTCCCACCTTAAGATTCAAATTTCACCTTTGCTGGGAAGTCTTCTGCAAGTCCAGAGAAAGGGTCAATCATTTGCTCCTTATAATGTTTTGAACATAGGTTTCCTCTAAGGCACGTTGCACCATATTTGGATTCTGTCCTGTTTTTCAGCCAGTCTGTGTTCTCCTTAAGGGCTGTGGCTGTGGCTTAGTCATCTCTGCATTATCTGGACCACCCTAATGCCGGACACACAGTAAGAGCTCAGTTACACTTATCGAAACGAAGGAAGGAAAGAAGGAAGGCAGAGAGGCAGAAAGGAAAGAAGGCAGACGGGGAAGGAATGAAGGAAGGAAAGGAAGGAATTATTTTATATAGTTCTGGAAATCAGCACAGTTTCAAGTCCTGGCACTGCTAATAAATTCTGGGTAAACTTAGGCATGATATATTATCTGTTCCAGCCTCAATTTCCTTATCTGTCAGTGAATTAGATAATTCCATAAATTCTTTCTAGCTCAAACATTTTATAATCTTATGCTTACAAGCCTATGGTTCTCGATTCTTTCATACTCAAAACCACCTTAAGTAATAAATATTTTGAAATCCCCTTTTGCCAACATGAAATGAAATTCTTTGATATTATAACCCACCTTCATCCAATTAGGAAAAAATGCTCAAACTGTAATTTAAAGGGGAAATAAAAGGAAAATAATTTCTGATAAAATAATATGGATTCTTTTATGTAAAAGTACAGCTAGTACCCCACTAAGAGATATAATGAAGGAGTCAGATGCTTGTATTACTACGTTGAACTACTTTGAATGCTGTGACAGCTACAAATGTGGACTGTTGCAGGTAGGGTACATGGGTGCCTCATATACCATGAGAAATATTGCCATCATTAATTTAACTGTGAAGCCATGAGAAGTATTGCTGTCATTAACGCAACTGTTTTTAATGGTAGAGTTATAAACAAGCAGCATGCAGTTTTTCCAGAATTGACACAGTAGTCACATTCTTGGAAAATTCAGAATATGTAAAATAAAGGTAGATTTTAAGTTCAGATAATTATAAATAGGCTTTTCACCTATGTGAGTATCTGTTGGGACATTTAAAAGTTCTCTGGGAAGCAAGAAGATTATTTAGTTCAGGACTGTGCCTAACACTGAGGATGTCTGGCATCCCTGACTCCAGCCCACTCCATACCAGCAGGGCCTCTAATCTTTGCATCAACCAAGAACCTGCCCATGCACCAAATATTCAAAGTGCTATCTACAGAATGGTATCATTCTTTCCAAGAACCAATGCTCTAAGCTTTAAAATGTCTTCAAGGGTGGACAATCTGTGGAGTCCTATTGGTCCTCTGCTCTTTGAAGGACCCTGTGCCTGGATACTCTGTTTTTGCTGTCTTGAATTTTTTAAAGTGATTTTTGAACAAAGGGCCTTACATTTTAATTTTGCACCAGGCCCTGCAAATAATGTATCCAGTCCTGGCTATGTATAGTGATAGAATTCCTGCATTCCTAAGCATTTGAGAGATGTTCAGTGTCCAAATGATTATTTTGCTTTGTCTATTATTGCTTTCTTTTAATTAGATAGGTTATCCCTAATTATTTTTCTTTATTGATTGACCAATTTGTTCATTTATTAAACTGGTACAGATTGAGCTTCTCTTATATACCAGGTAGACTCTGGAAATAGAAGCTCTAAATTCTAATTCTGAAAGAGCTCACAGATTATTGGATTCTTTTACTTTAACATGGTATTATCAATAATAACTATCCTTACTTATTGTACAAATAACTGTGAACTCAAAAAGATACAGTACATTTGGAAGTACATAGTACATTATGATATAAATGCCAATTGCTAATTTTATTATTGTGCTGCTCTCCATTTCTGGAGTAAAGTTTTCTCCTTTTTCCCAACTAGATATCATGGAACATGATGCTTTTGATGGGTCGCCAAATATTAACTTTCCTACAAAAATCAGAAAGCAGGTAGAGTAATTGGATTTTACAAAATCTTTCTATTTGGGTTTTATTAGTTTAGACTTTATGATAACTTATAAAATAATTTTACCAAATTATTAAAATAAAAACAGATCTGTTAAATGGAAAGTAGAAGTTTGGGGCTGAAATGGACTTTAAACAATTATCCAGTGTTTAAATCTGCTGTAATAACCTTATTGAGTATTTATAGAGCCATTGTTGGATAACTCTTGTGATGTGTGCTTTGGAAGCACATGTGTCCTATGCTAGGAACATTTAAAAAAGCAATTTATTAACCTTTGTATGCTAATTACAAATTATTCTTATGTACTCAATAAAGCAGGGCAGGGCAGAATGCTTTCTACTTGGCAATCTTTACTTAATTTAGTTGTATTATATAGTAACAAAATTTCTTTGAAAAGGTATAATTTATAATTCACATTTTTCACTAATTCAGATCACCCCTAAGCAACTAATTTTTTAATACTAAGGTATTGACATATTAAGAAGAAATAAAATATAGAGACTGACTTTCAAAAGTATTATACTTAGAATCCACTGGGATGTAGTTAATTGGCTTAGAGATTATTAAACAGCAACAGCTTGTGCTTGGGAGGAAGATAAAAGCTGGCCTTGCCTTGATTTGTTGGAGTCATAGGTTGAGTCACAGTGAGGTGCGTGTATGGGGTCATGTCAAGGATGGCCCTGTTATCTACGGGAAGAGAAAGGGCCAACATACTTTGAGACTGGGGTTTTCCACTTTGTGGTAGCTTTATGAAAATAGGATTGTTAAGAGTCAAATTTTTGGATGGACTGCTAGCTGTCTATAGTTTATATCTGAGGATTTGAAAAATCAATACTCTTTGATAACATTAAGACAATGGCAGTTTCCCACAGGAGTGGGGAACCTGAGGCCTCAAGGGCACATGTGGCCTTCTAGGTCCTTAAGTGCAGCCTTCTAACCAAATCGAAATTTTGCAGAACAAGTCCTAGATTTGTTTTAAAAACAAAATAAAAATATAAAAGATGAACAAAAATGTATTAACAAAAACAAAAGGATTTTATTAAAATAGAAGGCCACAGGTTCCTCACCCCTGGGTGGGGTGGGCTATTTGATGGTTTTGTGTTGGATGGACTCAAGCACCTTGCAAGCAGATTGTGACCTTCCCTGTTCCAAAGGGATGTGTACCTCTCTTCTCACTGATGAAGCCCACACACAATATAGAAACTATGCCACTGTCTAAAAACACAGAGGGGCAGATGGTTAGGGTTAGGGAAGAGGGAGCTGCAGCAAAATACTGAAGGCATTTTCAGAGAACGTTGGCGGGCATCAGAGTTTTCCTAAGGAAATAGCTTATTTAACATGTAGCACCTGGTATCTAAAGACTGAGCTCTAAGAAACTGGGCAAAGAATAAGGCTTATTAGTAAGGGCTCTGAAGCAAGAAATGGGCATTCCTGCATGGAGAGCTGGGGACAAGAGCCGTGGGGGCCATGGAAAGACAGAGAGACTGTTCTGTAGCCCCTCTAGTTGCACTATTGCCCACCACCTGCAAGACACTCACTGCAGGGCTCGTTAAAGATGCTAACTCCTCAGCCCTACTTCAAGTTTGCTGAATCAGGAATATGTATTTTGTTACAAGCTTCCTGGGTGATTTTTAGTCACATGGAAGCCTGAGAATCAGGTCTTTCAGGAGGAATTGAGTAATTCCTGCTTTAATGCGTATCCGCCCTCTAGAATGTGTATCCCATGAAGACAAGGACTTTGTCTTGTTCTGCAATGTTTCTCTGGCACCTAATTCAATCTATTGACCATAAAAACCACTCAATAAATAGTTTTTGAATAAGTAGATGAATGAATAAAAGGAACTATAAACTGATATCATAGTCCACAATATAGCTTTTATAGCTCTTTGCATTTTGGTCATAGAGGCCACAGATTCTAGTTCTTATTTGAGAATGGGATCAGACATTTTCAATGAAATCCATTTAATATTTTAAAAATCCTGCCTTAAAAAAACCTTAAAGTATGGCTATATAGAGGTACCTTGAGTAGGTGGCTTATCCTGATTATTATAGGAAAGATTCTGGCACTCAGAATGGGGAACACCAGGTGTGTGCAGCGTCCTTTATAGAAAGCTTTGTTAATTAAGTTTGTTTCTGTCTCTGCTGTATATTACACACCTAGAGAGAGATATTTCAGGGAAACGTACATGAATTTACAATTAAAATCTGGAGGAAAGAGTTCAAAGACAGAGCACATCATATTGTGGTGGTTTGAACATCTTTCAACTCCTTCCCTGTTACGCAACTGAAGGGTACAGTGGACCTGCAACCTAACCCCAAGCCCTTCTTCCCTAGACAG
Organism: Mirza zaza; assembly: GCA_008750895.1. Classification (NCBI taxonomy): domain Eukaryota; kingdom Metazoa; phylum Chordata; class Mammalia; order Primates; family Cheirogaleidae; genus Mirza; species Mirza zaza. The sequence continues at coordinate 45,509 of VSMD01073065.1, forward strand.
AGGTTTTTTTCATAAAATCCACTCAGGCCCTTCTTCTCAAGTTCTTCATACACTTCACACCAGAAAAAAGAAATCATTCATATCTAACAAAGGGTCTTGGATTCTTTAGATAGTTTCCATTATGAGTTTTTGGCACCGTTATTACCCTCAGCTCAAGTTACCTTTCTGATCCCTCTTCTTTCATCTGCTGAAAATGGATTATTTCCTTATTAGCTTGAAACCGTTACTGTTCATTGGGAGCAGGCCTACCTATGAACAATGCTACCTCTGGAATGTTCCTGAAGATCCCTTGTTGCTCAGAAATGTTCCCTTAAAGCAAGAGAGTCTAAGAATGGCAGTGTGTTTTCGGGAAATGGCTATTGTCACCAGAAAACTATGGAGACCTCTGCCTTGAGAAAGCTGAGCGCTGCCAACACAGCAAAGCTTTTTCACAGCAAAACCACAGCAAAGCTTTTTCTGGGGAGGTAGTGGGTTGGCTCATGGGTTGGCTCTATTGGCGGTTCCTGGGCCTAAGAGACCCAGTTAGGAGACCTCAGGGGTCCTTCATACTCTGCTTCAATCATAGGACTTCCGTTTTGAACAATATCATTGACATTCTGCTTATTAGTTCATTGAAAAAAAAAAGCATCTCATTCCTAAATATTTAAGAAATCTTATCGATTATCTCAAATTTGAAATCTTTCCTGAGCTTCTTAACATGAGTCCATGATATTATTCCGGGATCTGTGAATTTGAGTGAGAAAAATCATACCTTCCTGTTCACTAACCTATAACTGAAATTTATCATGTCTCTTAGTTATGATTACAGGAAAATCACAGTACTTATTAGCAAACCCATGACTTTGTCACCAATAGAAATCACAGATATTTTCATACTCTATTGCAGTTATGAAGATATCATGAAACATTTACCACTTTTTGAAATTATGGTAGTTATCAGTCCCTCCAATACAGCTTACTCTTTGATACATGAATAAAGAAGCACTTGTATTACTATAGCACAATATTTGGGATATTTTGATAACTATATTTGATTTTACATATATTTATCCCCTTTTTATTTTTAATTATTATGGTACATCATAGTTGTATATGATTATACATTTTTTGATAATTTATATATCTTTGATAACAATGTAATTAGTATCTTTAGTAGTTCAATGCATTTTCTGTTATGTATTTAAATTATTCTGAGAAGAGGTCCATGATTCATCAGACTGTGAAATGATTCCATAGCACAGAAAATGTTAAGAACCCCTGAAAGCAACTCAGTGGCTATATTTTGTGACTGTAGAAAGTAAGGAGTTATGGTGAGAAGTAAAAAGAGCCCTAGACTTGAGATCAGAAGGCCTATGTTTTGATCTCAGCTCTGCCATGTGTCAGCTAAAGAGCAAGTCATGAGCTCATCTGAGCCCCAGTTTGTTTAGTTAGGGTGAAATAAAAATAATAACACCCTGTAGAGCAGTGGGGAGGGTTAGCTAAGTAGCACAGGATCTCCCTATCTCTGGTCTCTCCAGCTCACTTCTTTTATCACACACATGCATGCATATATTTCTTCTAAAATAAAACCCTGATATTATTGCACCCCTGCCTATAGGATTTTGTCTAGTTCCTTAGCACAGTTATAGGGCTCGAATCTTCTCCATCAGTGCTCCCTACTAAACTCCAAGGAGCTTTTTGTCATTTCCTTATCACATCATCCTTTTCTTTCCCTTAAGAACTTTGTCCATGTAGTTGCTTGTGCTTGGAACACCTGTTCCATCTTTCCCATCCAGGAAATGCCTACTCGAATCATGACCCCTTTCTCTGACGCTTTCCCCCTGGTTCTCCTGGCAGAGTCACTCCTCCTCAATGCTCCCAAGGACACGCTCTGTTCCTCTATTATAACATTTGGCACCTGCTACATTAATCCATTTTTTCCATATTTGATTCTCACATTCTCATTTTTATTATAATCCTTTTCAAACTTGGGATGGGAAACTGTATTAGGGAGAGAGCTTGCACAGCTTTAAAAAACGTGTTGCTATTATAATTGCAATGATTGAATATTGATCGTGATAGTTCTTTTATTTTGAAATTCCAGATACCACTAAAAAATTTGAGGTTTTTATGTGAACCCAAAGATAGCACTTGCAAAAGGTTGAGAAGTATTTCTCTGCTGAGAGACATGGATTAAAAAAAGATCAAAGATGATGATAGATGTGGTAAGTTCTCAGGGACAACAGAAGAGGGACTTGACAGGGGTGGGCATCTTCCTTCAGAAGTTTCACAAAGCCTTCACCTCTTTCCTTCTTTTCCAACCCATGGAGTTCCCAAGGAAAGAGCGAGCTCAGATTCTTCACTTGTAGAGTGGGATCCTGGCCAGAGAAGTCACTGGCTGGTGGCTGTGCCATGCTATCCATCCGCCCACTGCACGGTCTGAGATCCCCCCTGGTGTGGGCAGGGAGGCCGTGGGGCAGGCCTGCTAGGGCGACAAGCTAGCTGTGCTCCCACAGCAGAAGGTGGAGAAGAGAGCCACATCTGCTGAGCAGTAGCTTCTGCCAGGTGCTGTGCTGTGTATTGCACACGTATCAAACCTTGTGACAAAAGTCTAAGTTAGATATTTATTATACATTACAGATGAAGGAACTGAGGCTCAAAAAAACTACCCTATGTCCTCAAATTTCAAATGCCAGTGGTGCTGGTATTGGAATCCAGGTTAGTATGACTCCACAACGCATGTTATACGCAATTGTATTACACCACATGGAATAGCCCTACATCCTAGTCCCCCATAGTCCTCACTGGTCTAGGTGACCTTGGTTTCCCACAAAAAGTTTAGAAAAGTATGCTTATTTATCTTCATCTTTATGCTTCTAAACTAATTCTCTAAAAATCTTCTTTGGATAAATCAAAGACAATAGGAATGTATTTATAATACGTTCATGTCTTACTGCTTTACACAATGCTGCCACCTAGTCATCATCCTTGACACAACGTCCCCCTCCCCCAGTTTACGAATGAGGACACTGAGGCACAAAGTGGTTAAGTGACTTGCCCAAGGGGGAAATTTGTTCAATCATAAAGATGGGCCTGAACTTTTTCTACTTTGCATTCTGACTTGAAAGGCAGGAAACATATGCTCAAGAGGGAGATCTCACGAAATTTCATGTCAGATCGTCCTCTTGCTAATTTAATCCTGTCATTCCTAGTTATATCCCTTTGGAAAAACCACCACCAGTCCTTTCTCTTTTGCTATTTTTCTGCTAAAAATATTCCCTGTGCAAACCACCTCACTCTTTCACAAGCAACCAGCTCAGCCCTCTCCCCATCTACCCAACCCCCAGCCTGCTCTAGCTCCCTTGGAGTTAGAATTTATTCAGAACCTCCCATTCTAGGAGGAAACCAGGAAGGGGGCAGCTATCTTTGTGGACTCAGGCTTTTCTGGACCCTTTGTCCTCATGGTCATATCCCAATCAGAGTGAAGGGCTCCCCAAAGAGGGGGGAGGAAGATGATTTAAGTTTTGTAAATGCTGCCCTCCAAAAACCACTCAACATAAATGTTTCATGGCTTAGCCTCTGTGAGGCCGGGGCTGGAACATTCAGCTGTGAGGGTGTTTATATTTGTGGAACTCTCATGAACATTTGCTGCGGGTTTTAAACAGCTGCTCTGCTGAAGCTCTGGGGATAGGAAGATCATGAATATTCAGGTGAAGCCACCAGAATGAACAGCCGTTAATAGAATAAATGCCTAAACAGTTGTGTAAGGCTTATTAAGACCTATTGGGGCTGAGATAATAAATTCCCACTCTGACATGTTGCAACTACTGTCGCTTAAACACTTTGGACCACCTCTTCTGAACTGAAGGAAAAAATGATGTTAGTTCTCTGCGAAAACACAAAGAAACACCTGGAAGCCTTGGCAAGAGGCTGAGATTTGGCAGAGATCTGTCCGTGTACCGACACATCCTCAGGAAAATGATGTGCTGTTCATTGTTCCTGTTGTCAAGGTTATCTCAATCGACTCCAGGCTGGAATGGGCATTACTCTTGCACCGAGGAAAATCTGTCCTGACTCCTTCAGATGGCCGCAGCATCAACTGACAGCCACCATGAACCTCTGGGGCACTGTGCCTGGCCACCAGCACCTTCAGCCCCAGCCCATACGGCCTGGGGCTCTGCCTTGGTAAGCCCCTTTCAACAGGGTGTCCAAGGGACCAAATACACACTAACACTGGACACTTTTTCCTCTGCTCCAGAAATCCATGCAGGGAACATGATGCAAATATTGCACATGTAAAAGTGACCTTTCCAAGTGGCAACACCTGGTGTGTTAAAAAGTCTATAGCAGACTGGGTTTGCAATGTGCATGCTGTAAATATGGGGAGAGCGGGAGACGGTGGTGAGGAGCTGCTTTCTCCTTTGGATGTTAGCTGTCACATTGTGTTAGGCTGCGCCAAACTGCTCGGTTCTGGCTTCCACAGTCACAAGGCATTAACCAAGGGTATACAGAGGAACTCACCCAGGTTCACACCTAGAGGCAGACTCAGTAATATTTGATCAGCAACCTGCTGTCAATTCAGATAAAGAGCATTTGACTTCAAATAAAGGTGACTAACTTAATGAAGAAAGCTTATACATATAAGGCGACATTTGCTTCTCCCAAGCTGTCAGGGTGAAGCTGTTGCCCACAATAGCAATGGTCACTTATTTTCCCCACCTCTGAAGACGCGATAGGGTCCTGCCAAAGATTCTGAGCCATCAGAATTTTGGAAGACACATACAACGAAGAAATGCACATGTCTCATGTAGCTTGGGAGGAGTAGTGGATTTCAGGGTGATGCACACCTGAGTTTGAACTGCGCTCTGCCACTCAAGGTCTGACTTATAGCAAGTCATTTCACTTCCTGGAGGTGTAGTTGTCTCACCTCTGACTCACAATCTTATTCTGAAAATGAAAAACATGCAAACCCCGTGGTCAAGAGCTGGTTCATGGTCGGTACTCAATTACTGTTCATTCATTCAACAAGTACTCATTAGTTTGTTTGCTTTTTTCCCTCCCCATTTTTTCTCCCAATGACATGAACGGGATAGGTTTTTTTTTTTTTTTTTTTTTTTTTTTACTTTTTAAGACAGTCTCACTCCTTTGCCCTTAGTAGAGTGCAGTGATGTCATCAGAGCTCATTGCAATCTCAAACTCCTGGGCTCAAGGAATCCTCCTGCCTCAGACTCCCGAGTAGCTGGGACTACAGGTGTACACCATGATGCCTGGCTAATTTTTCTATTTTTATTAGTGATGGGGGTTTCACTGTTGCTCAGGCTGGTCTCAAACTCCTGAGCTAAAGTGATCCTCCCACCTCAGCCTCCCAGTATGGTAGGATTACAGGTGTGAGCCACCATACCTGGCCCCAAGATAGGGTTCTAAATATTCCCTTGCAATGTAAAGATTACCTCCTTCCTTATGGAGGTTCAGATGTCCTTATGCCTTTAACATACTGGATAAATCAGGAATTTACCTGAAAGCCAGGCAAAGGAAAGGGAGGGCAAATCTTATGTTCCCTCTTCCTTCAGCCTTCCGTACTCTGCTCTCCATCAATTGTGGGTGACCTGGTTATCAATATAAGAACCAAATCTGTTTCAGAACCTTTCATGTCATGGTCAAAGTTCCAGAGGAAAGAACAGATGGAATAAATTATTTGGTCAAAGCATGCTTAACTGGAAGGGCATCTATGTCCAGGAGTGGCTAAAGGGTAGGGGAACATGCAAGGCACAAGGGAGCAGACAGCCTCAAAGAGCCCAACGGCCAGGACCGGGCATCACTCTTTATTTTGAATGAAGTTGTACGGTTTTTGTTCCCGTTAGCACAGAAGTCAGGAGGGGTCTGACAGTCATTGTTTTTCCAGAGATGTGTCAGAAAGTGACCCTGAAAATCTGTCCAAATGGTAAAACTCTTTCAGAAAGGGGGCTGGGTGGGAAAGCCTCTGGTGTACTCTCGATAGAGTTGAGGCAGACACTCGTCCACAATGACACCTCCAGGCAGGACTTTGCGTGGGGTTGGCTGGACAGCTGCCTTTATGACGCTGCTGGCAGAGCCTTCCTGCTTGGCCAACAGCAGGGGCCTGGCTGATTTGAGACCAGACCACACCGTTTCTCTTTCGCTCTTTTTTCCCCTCCTCCTTAAGATGGACTAATAGTTATTTCATCACCTCCATGCTCCCCCTACTTGGCACCTCTCAATATTGACTGTACTCTCTGGGTTCTGATTCAAGGACTTCCACCCCAGGATGGAGGTCTCTGGGAACACCTTATTGTTATTTTTATCACACAGCAGGTATATACTCTGGGCAAATCTGCACAGAGTAGAAGACCCCTGAAAGCCCTAGATTGTGGATTTAATATATTAAATAAATTAATGTGTTAAAAATATCTGTCTTCATACCATCCCAGATCTCTTAGTCACATGAAGCAACTCTACCATTTCTCTTTCCCTCTGAACTAGAACAAACAGCAAACGACACGTGCTTTTTATTCCCATTCTGCAAAAGAAGAGCTGTTTCCAATGAAAGCCCATGCCAAGCGGGGTCCCTCTTTTTCTAAGAGGTGTTGAAAATGAGTGAATTTATTTTCATTCAACAAACAGGAAAATAAATGCAAAATGGATGTTGCATCATAGATAATCAGTGCAGGAAGGGAACTGAGGGAGATTGAACCTAACTTGCCAGTGCAGGTGAGGAAACTTGGGGTCCAGAGGTTGAATGATTGCCCCAATGTTAGGGAGGGCAGGAGAGAGCCAAGGCTGCCACTGGGAATAATAAAAAGGATAAATTCCACTGACTGAGGCCCTCATTGCAGGTGTATGCATTATCTCAACACTGCTTAATAATCCTCTGTTATTCAGGTGAGGAAACACACCGCAGGTGGGCACTTAGGTAACTCACCCAAGGCCACGCAGATAGTAGGTAGCAGAGCTAGGACCCACGCTTGCGCCAGTCTGTGGCTTCACCACAGTTCACCCTACACTGCCTCCCATTGCACCCCACTTGCAAGTAGTCAGGGAGTCCAGAAGAGATCCAAGGGCTCCATGCTTGCTCTCAAGTGGCGACAATTGAATCAAACATCGCATGTTGAGTGTTTCTGGGCAGAGCCAGGGAGAGTAGGGGAAATGGAGACAGAGATCTCGTGTGCTGAGCTTTAGCAAGGGAGCCTATGTCACTTGCTTCCTTTCGTGTGATCTTTGACTTGGAAAAACTTATTTTGCAGTTGTGGTCAGAGGTAATTTAAAATATGTCCCAGATGTGACTAGAGGCTGCTGAGCAGGTCTCCAGCATGGGAGAGCTGAGTCATGTGTATACTAGCACTAGGGCTGGGTCAGGAAGTGGGTCTGAAAGGTAAAAGGCTTCCTTCTTCCTTTGGCCAGAAGAACCATGGGGTGGGCTGAGGGAGGGGTGCTGCAGCTGGCTTGAGTTTGGTGGCAGGGAGGAGGGGCCAGCTCCCAAAGGGACAGCAGCCTGCTGTTTCTGTCTCTGTGCAGTGTGGCAGGGTATGCACAGTTTTTGGAGTCAGACTTGGGTCTGCCACTTTACCAACTGTAGCTGGTAAGTAGCTTAATTCTTCTAAGCCTCAGCATTCTCATCTGTAAAATGCGGATATTTATTTGCTTTATAGAGCTGTTTTGAGAATTAGAGAGAAAGTATGCAAACAACCTGGAACCGAAAATGTTGGCTATTATGTTCTCATTTTGGGGGCAGGAGCAATAATTAAATCAACAGTTTTTTTAGACTTTTTCTCCAGCTCTCTCTTTCTCTTCAACAGTTCCAGAATTTTTAAAGAGAATGGATCCTAAGGCATATTCTTAGGTTTCCTGAGTAGGGCTGATGGCTAGGGGTGCCAACTGCTCTACCTAAAGAAGAGATACAGGGCGTGATAGTGGCTACAGGAGGGGAAGGGGTGTCAGGAAGATGCAGGAAAGAGGAAAGAGGGAGCAGCAGCAGCTGTAGGGAATTATAGCTCTGGGGAGCTCAAGAGATTTCCAAGGATGAGTTAGAGAAGATTTTGCTTTATAATACGAAATGCATACCTCCTCCTTCACCTCCATGAAGAGACTTTTGGCAAAAACCTGCATTATCCTTCAATGCTTTTGGAGTATGCTTTGTGACACCCATTGATAGTAGACGCTAGGATGAGAGTGGCTCAAAGTGACTCAGTTATATTCAAGATACTTTCAAGACTGTGTGTTGGGTAGGGTTACTATGCATTCTCTGGGTGTTGCCCAGGGTGATCAGCTGGGCTGATGCACGGGAACTGTCATCAACTAGCACTGTGGACTAGCCTGTTTGGAGTTCAAAGAGCCTTATCCCCCCTAGTAACCTCCGTGAATGTGATAAAATTAGTGGTGGTGGTATGTGTGGATATGTATTGATGAAGTTCAATTTGGGGCCCTCAAATCTGAAAGCTTTGAGAAATTTCAAGGAACAGGCAATCTTTTTTTAAGGCATCTTCCTCAGTGGTACATAAAAGGTTTTAGGATGTAAAGAAGGAAGAACTCATGGGAGTTATTTCAATCCTGTAGTATGCAAGAGATGAAAGTCCTAGTTGTCTGACAGTAATGACAACCAATGGATCCTGGGTGTCTTGGAAGGAGACCTGTGTAGGGTTGGGAGTGGAGAGGGGGTGCCCATGCCTGGAGTGTCCACTCTGCCCCTCTCCTTGTGACACTATTGTCAAATTATTCAGCCTGTCAGGTCTCTCTGCATTAAGGGGGCCAACAATGGCCACCATACTGGGCCTTTGGGAAGATCTCATAGGTTGTCATGAAATTGCATTGTTAACTATCAAGTGCTACACAAATATGTAGTTTACAGTGAGAAAGCTCTGGATGTAGCCTTGGCTTTCTAGTTGGTGAACTTGCACACCTCCTGCGACCTTGTTGAGCCTCAGTTTCTCTGATGGAATGGAAGGGCAGCAGTATTGACTCTGCTTGGCTGTTCTGAGGATCAGAAGGGTAATATTGGCAAAAGTGTTTCATAAATGGTGCAGTGCTATAAACGTAAAGGTCTACTGCAACTGCTTTTACTGCTCACGAATTTTAGTATCGATCCCACGTAGATTAAAGAAAAAGAAATGGAGCCCTTATATTAAACACTGCATAGGACACAGAGCCTTTTAGTGCCTTATAACACTCACTGCCAGTAAGGGGGAGAATATAAGCCTTTCTGAAATGAAACACTCTTCCAAAGCATTTTATTTGAACTCAATTTTACTATGTGCCCAGTGTGGACAGAGTTCTTCTATGGGTAATACATGACTCACCCTTCAAGCTTTTCCAACAACAGTGAAAAGTTACAGCTATTTGATTTCCCCAATAAAGAGTTATTAGCAGCAATAATCCCAGAGAATATTAGGTTAGGTGCTGTGATCCCTGTTCTCAGAGGAGGCCCAGGCTCGAGTGCAGTAAATACTTTATAATAACCCACTGGCTAAACAAAACAGATGCAGGGACCTGGGGCTCAGAGCCTTGACTGTGGCTGCCTCCCTGAATCAGGCTTCTAGCTCTAGTTTGGTCATCTCAGCTTGGATGCTGCAGACCTGAATATAAAGGCTGCAGGGAAGAAGGCTCTGCAAGTCCCCAAACTCAACACGTCCCAAACCAGACAAAGCATCTATTCCTCAGACGTGACACCACCATCTCCCTATTCCATGAGAGCCAAGATTTCAGCGACACAACTGACACCACCTTCTTACCTATTGAGGCCAATCAGGACTGAACTATGTCCAGCCAGGCAAATCACTTGGCCAGCCTTTGCCATTTGTCATGTCCTCCCCACTTTTGCACCTGTTGTCCTCTTTCAAGCCCTCATGATTCTCATGTGGACAGTGGCAGTTTGGATTGCTTTTAAAAATCTCATCTGGATCTAATTGTTCTGCCCACATGTAGTGTGTCCTTTGTGCAGTCACTCTCCACTCACTTGCTGTGATGATTTTATAAAGCACAGGATGAACATCCCACTACCCTGCTCATAAGCTTTCCATGGCTCCCTACTGCCTGTAGAATAACGGTCTGGCATTCTAGGACCTCCATAATCTGGTCCCTTTTGATCATTTTCTGTGCCTTGTTCTTTAGCTACCCTCAGCTACTTGCTGTTTCTTCGACACACTGCCTTCCTGTCTTCCTTTGTTTATGCAGCTTTCTTCACATATCAAATCTCTGTCCATCTTTCCTGAAGATCCCCCAATAGTATCTCTTCCATAAGGAATCCATTAACTGGATGCAAATGTCTTTTTAGCCTATATGCCCACAGAACTTTCTGCATCTTATGCTAACCCTTATTATGTACACTGTAACATGAAATATAAGGGTCACAGGAGGCAGCACAAATGATACTTTCTCATGAAGGTCACATCTAAATTCTCCCTTTAAAGAATATTATCCGCTATTATATTTTTTTTATAGAAGCTAATCCTTTTTCTATAAAACATTTAACAACATTTGTAATTTTATATTTGTATACTTATTATTTAATATTTGCCTTATCTACGACACTGCAAACTTCTCTTTGAGCAGGAACCATGCCTGTTTGTTTACATCTGTTGCCAGGGTTTAGCACAAGTACCTGGTTCATAGTACGTGTTAAATAAATGCTAGTTAAGTGAATAAACAATGAAAGAAGTGCCTGCAACTCTACCTAGGTTGACAACTTCTTACTGATACCTTTGCACCTTGCCACTCCATCTATCACAGTCCTTCTGCTAGTAGGTGCCCAACCAACAATAACTGAATTGGATTTTTTTTTTTTTTTTGAGACAGAGTCTCACTTTGTTGCCCAGGCTAGAGTGAGTGCCGTGGCATCAGCCTAGCTCACAGCAACCTCAAACTCCTGGGCTCAAGCAGTCATGCTGCCTCAGCCTCCCAAGTAGCTGGGACTACAGGCATGCGCCACCATGCCCGGCTGATTTTTCCTGTATATATTAGTTGGCCAATTAATTTCTTTCTATTTATAGTAGAGACGGGGTCTCGCTCTTGCTCAACTGGTTTCGAACTCCTGACCTCGAGCAATCCGCCCGCCTCGGCCTCCCAGAGTGCTAGGATTACAGGCGTGAGCCACCGCGCCTGGCCCTGAATTGGATTTTAATGTTAGGTCTTCATTTCTTTTTATTGAGTAAGGAAACCTCTGTGGCCAACTTGTTGGCCTTTGGATTTGTCTGTGAAAAAGTCACAGAAAAGTATGCAATAAGATAGTGTTTGCTTTCACTCTGGCAGATTTACATATGGGAGGATGTTTCCCAGTGAAAAGTCTTTTCATGGCAAAGCAGATCTACAAAGCACATATTAGCAGCAGAAAGATAATTAACAAATTTCCGATGTGCGTTTGTTTATACTGCTACTGTCAAGGGTAATCATGTTAGTTTAAGAAAGATCTTTTACCTTGATTCTAAATGTTCACACGTGAAAATGTTGTCAGGCATGGATTCTGGCTGACAACAGAAATTAACACCTGTAGAAATTTACATATGTGTGTGTGTGCTCATATTATGGATGACCCATAACTTTATTGAAGGTAGAACATAAATTATGTGTGAATTAATTGATCAAACAAATTCAACCATTCATCTCTTATTATTGCATTGTACTTTCATTTCTCATTCATTCATTCATTCATTCACTTCCTTGACATATCCTGGAGTGGTAACTGTGGGCTTAGTAGAGTCAGGGCTGTAAGCAAAAATACAAAAGGTATCAGGACCAGCCCCCAGTGAGAGTTTAGCATGCCTAAAAGGATCACCAAAGGCTTCATGGGGAAGCCAATATTTAAAAAAAAGATTCTTCCCTTGGATGAATTAAGGGAAAATGGCATCTTCATTCCGTAATTTTACATTGCTCTTTTTTGTTGGGCCCATTTGGTCACTAGCCGTATAGTATGTGTTAGCATGTGTGCGTATACACTGTGTACGTGTGTATATGCACATTATGTTTGTGTGTATGTATGTAGGAACTAGTTATGCCTAAATTCTGGTTGTGAAAGAGAAATGGAAGAAATTAAAATTTCTAGTTTTTAACATCTATTATTTATGAAATCTCTTTTAAATGGTATAACTCATCATTATCATTGAAATATCATATAGTGGAGAGTCAGTATCATATGTATAGTCAGGTAGAAATTCTGATGGGAAGTTGGAGTTGAAGCCAGCATGGGTCATTCAACCTTCTCCCTCCAAAGAGTGTTTAGGTCTTTCAGGTAGATGATATGAAAACCACTGGCTTAAATCATTATCTCTATCGTCTCTCTTTCAACTATTTAATTTTCAAAGTTTTTGTTTACTAGATACATGTGTTTTATTTTTTTTATTTATTTATTTATTTATTTGAGTGCCATGAATGTGGAATTATGAGTTTTTTTTTTTTTTTGAGACAGAGTCTCACTTTGTTGCCCAGGCTAGAGTGAGTGCCGTGGCAGTCAGCCTAGCTCACAGCAACCTCAAATTCCTGGGCTCAGGCGATCCTCCTGCCTCAGCCTCCTGAGTAGCTGGGACTATAAGCATGTGCCACCATGCCCGGCTCATTTTTTTCTATATATATTAGTGGGCCAATTAATTTCTTTCTATTTATAGTAGAGACGCGGTCTTGCTCTTGCTCAGGCTGGTTTCAAACTCCTGACCTCGAGCAATCCTCCCGCCTCGGCCTCCCAGAGTGCTAGGATTACAGGCGTGAGCCACCACGCCCGTCGATACATGTGTTTTATATATGAAGGAGCCATTAAAATACAACTAGCTATAGGCATCACTCTCCATGCACATGAGACACCCTCAGATACACAGGAACCTACCAATACTCAGGTGAAGAAGAAAGAGTTGGCATGTGTGAAAGGGTCTCCTGGACCCTTTGCCCTAGACCATAGAAGTAGTGAACAGAGCCCTAAAGAGATCCCGGTATGTCTGAAGCATGTCGAGCCCACCAGACAGTGCATAAAATGGTGAAGTGCCACTACCAGCGTAAGAATAGAACATTCTAACTACAGTGGAAGGCCTCTGTTTCCCCTTCTTGCATTGCAGATTTGCAGGCCCCCACCACCCCTCCCTTAAGGTAATCACTCTTCTGGGTTTGCAGGCCTGCCGTCGTCATTTTCTGAATGCCACAGAGTACAGTTTGGTTTGTATGAACTTTAGATGCCGTTACTCAGCAAGGGGAATTTCCAATTCTTTTGGATTTTCTGCCTTGGATTGTCACCAAGTTCATTTTTGTATTAATTGATTTGATCCTCTGAATATAATTTAAACTCTACTAGGGTATTTAAGTAGGAGGCTTTAACTTGAGTATGTTGCTCCACAGAGACTGTGGACAAGCTTTCCACTAACTCAGTTCACGTAAGGTGGATAACAATAAGATTGGAGGAAATGGGATGATGTAAAAATTGAAAACTGGGTTATTAATCCTAAGGGAAGGCTAATAAAGAGAAATTGGGGGGACACAATTGTCACCCAACTATTTTAAGGGCTCTCTTTCTCCTTCATACTTCTGACACTTCATTGGTCATTAAGTGTTCTCGATCCCACTTCTTAAACATCTTTCAACTCTGTCCCTCTCTCTTTATCTGCACACACAGTGCCTTTGTTTATTCAGGTCCTTATCACTGTGGGTGTTCTATTGTAATAAGTTGTTAACTCGTTGTCTGACTCTACTCCATGCCCTCTAATTCATTCCTTTTACTGAATCCAGAGAAATCTTTCTAAAACACAAATCAAAGTGTGTTACCCCATTTTGCTTAACACTTTTCAATGACGTCCCCTGGCATTCAGGATAAAGTCTGTCTCCCGAAGTCAGGGTTCCTGCCTGCCTCTGCAGCTTCATTGATCAGTCTTCTCTGCCTCCCACTCTAGCTTCAGTCATGCTGAGCTCCACATAGTTTCCTAGTCTCATGTAGATGTGCCTGAGTCTGCTATTAACTCCTACTTGTCCTTTGAGGCTTAGATATACTGTCCCTTCTGTGAAGTTTTCCTTGATTGCCTCTTTTTGAGTTCTCATGACACCTGATAAACTGCACTTGATAAACTGCTTGTCTCCCTATCTCAACTGTAGGGTTTTTAGAAGACAGGGATTGTGGTGTTTATTTCTGAACCATAGCACACCCCCACCGTGCCTGGTCCAATCCACGTTTGTGAAATGGATGAATGCATACATGAATGAATGAAACTAGTGGAGGACAATTGCAGATTATTCCCCACTTGCATGTAAGCTCCAAGAAGGATGGAGTTTTTGACTGTTTCATTCTTTGCTGTAGCCTCTGCACCAAGAAAAGTGCATGGTACATAGCTACACTCAATAAACCGTGAACCAGTGAGTGAACTCAGACTTCTTCTGTGTGTCTCCAAAGGATGAAACTTTGACAGTGGGTGGTAATTCCAGGGAGATTGTCTGAAGCACCCACTCTAGCCCTGTGACTTACCACAGGCTTAGTCCTGTGAATGCCTTAAGCTAAGAGGTCTGACGGCATGATTGGCACTCTCTCCCCACTAAATAAGTGGTTTTCAAAACATGGAGACTGGGTTACCTGGTAAACAATTGCACCAGAGTCACTGAGAACCTGCATGTTGGTACTGCAGGTTCCTGGGTCTCACAACAGGCTAGCTGAATCAGAATTTCTGGGGTGGCTCCAGGAACTTGCATTTTTATCAAATTTTTACTTGTTTTGTTTGATTCTAGGAAGGTTCAACGAAGGCATGTGTTGCTCTAGGAGGGTAGTGAATACCCATATCTGTAGGAGGTCTAGAAGAGATTGGGCAACCCAGGACTGGGAACACTAGGCATGTGTCTGACTCTCCTACTGAAACTCCTAAACAGTAAGAAAATAACATGGTCTCTGGTGTGACAGGCACTCAGTAACATTTGAATGGGTTCGGAGATGTTCATACAAAATGAGATAAACACATGTAAGTGATATTAATAAGTTCATTCATTATCTATATACTTAAGAAAGACTGAATGATTTATATGGACCAACAATCAGACTTGGGTTTTTTTTTTATTTGAAATGCCCCTTATATTCTGGAATAATACCATACATATAAGGTTATTAAATTTCTCCTCTAATATTTTCATAAAAGTCACATGATTTTGAGTATTACAAAATCCCAATAAAGAGGAATCCCTAAAAGTTCACTTGAAGGTTACTTGGCAAAGGGAAAATGGGGCTTGAAATTGAGTAACCACAGTTACAACTACCTTAATCAACTTGCAAAGCACTTGCCAGGAAGGAGGATGTAAAGATATGTAAACGTGGCACACACAACATAACCGATTTATTTCATTTGGCAGAATAAATTTGTTCCTCTCTATAGTTGGCATGTTTTACCTTCAGCATTTACAAAGCATTGACATTTTCAAGAATCCTATTCAGATCACCTTGATACTTTCCTGTATGGGATCTTCCCTCCCAATCAATAGAAATACCAGCAGCAGAAAGAATCAAGAAATCCTTGTCAGGCTGGGAATGCCTTTTCAAAATAAACTGGGAGGATTTCCTGATTCTTTTATCTTTGGAATTTTCGGCAGATGATCATGGATTTTGATCCAGTATGACATGGATTTTGATCTAGTATGAGGGCAATCATTTACCCATCTGGGTCTCTTGCATTTCAATGTCTGTATTTTTATTGATTTAGATGTTTAAAGAAGATGATAAAATGTTGTAACCCAGATAATGATCATTTATGCTTCAAGGGTGTAGCCAAAGATATTGCTGAATATTATCTCCCTGCACCGGGTCTCTTTCACCTGATGGGAGGATACCATGTATAATGGATTGAGTGGTGCCCCTTTCCCCAAATATGTGTCCACCTGGAACCTGGGAATGTGTCTACTTGGAATCTGTAAATATGATTTTATTTGGAGAAAGAGTGTTTGCAGTTGTAATTAAGGGTCTTAAGATGAGATCATTCTAGAACATATGGGTGGGCCCTAAATCCAATGACAAGTGTCCTTATAAGAAGAGAAGACACACATAGAGGAGAAGGTGTTGTGAAGATCGAAGCAGAGATTGGTAACACTAACCAAGGAGCACCCAGGATTGCCACCAGCTGCCAGCAGCTGGGAGAGAGGCATAGGACTGATTCTCCCTCAGAGCCTCCAGATAGAGCCAACCCTGCCCACACCTTGATTTCAGACTTCTGGCCTCATGAGAGTAAGTTTTTGTTATTTAAGCTACGAAGTTTGTTGTAATTTGTTATGACGGCCCTGGGAAAAGAATACACTACACTTTGGACCCAATATCTTCTGCTTACTGCCACATCATCTGCTATCAGGTGAGAATTACCCAGAAGTTTGAGGCCTCCTACTGCAGTGTGAGGGTTTTACCCTTCAGTCTATGCTGGGTGTCAGGGCCTTTGAGAACAACCATGGCTCTCTCGTGGTAGAGACCATAGAAAATTAGCTAACATTTGTTGGTCACTTTTTTTTTTTGGAGACAGAGTCTCTGTTGCTCAGGTTAGAGTGCCGTGGCGTCAGTCTAGCTCACAGCAACCTCAAACTCCTGGGCTCAAGTGATCCTCCTGCCTCAGCCTTCCAAGTAGCTGGGACTATAAGCACGTACCACCATGCCCCCTAATGTTTTCTATATATTTTTAGTTGTCCAGCTAATTTCCTTCCATTTTTAGTAAAGATGGGGTCTCGCTCTTGCTCAGGCTGGTCTTGAACTCCTGAGCTCAAACGATCAACCCGCCTCGGCCTCTAAGAGTGCTAGGATTACAGGTGTGAGCCACCGTGCCTGGCCTGTTGGTCACTTTTTATTCGTCAGGTATTATGCTAAGAGATTTATATGCATAATCTTATTCAGTCTTCATGGGAGATCTATGAAGTTGGTTCCATTATTTTCTTCCATTTTCTACATGAGGAAACAGAGCCTCAGGGGATTTCTTTGTACCCAATGATGGCGGAGGACAGGGCTGAACTCCTAACCTGGGTCAGCCTCACACAGAAGCCTTTTCTCCAAATTATTGGAATTGTGGGAAAAACAGAGAGAGCACCTGGAGGGCTATGGCCACTCTAAGATCTTTGACATTCAGAGTGCGTCCCTAGGGGTCTGTGTGACTTCTTAGATTCTAGAAATCTCTCTACTTGAGAAGGGCATAGTAGACCAACTCATGAAAGGACTCCCAAGATAAGTAACTCAAATCTGATTCTTATTTAAGCCCCCAAACACGATTATGAGAAAAATCATTATTAACAATATTACAAGTTACTGCAAGTCATGAGATACTGAGGTTGCTCATGAATAACAGAGACCGCCAACATTACATTTCAGAATCTATTTAGCTTGTAAATCCTGTTACATTTAAAAATGTATCTTTACCCTACAAAAAAAATTTTGGTGAATAGCCCTCTCTAATGTCTGTGTAGGAAGGATTTTTTAAAGCATAAAGTTGATGGAAAGAATCACAAAGTAAAATTTAGATAGGTTTGACTTCATTAAAAACTTAACAACTGCATGTCAGAAAGTATTTTAAACAAAATCAAAGGGCAAATAAAGATCTGGGGAAACACTTGGAGCAAATGTAAGTGAGGACTTTGTAACCTCAATGTATGAAGACATATTGTTAAGGCAAACACTACTATTCCCCAACAGATACGAGAAGCAAGGGAATAAAGAGGTAAATCATGCTACGTCCATACGATAAGACATTAACTGTCTCAATGATTTTTAGAAAGAGTATTCAGCAGCAGAAAGATTCTCATCATCAAATGCTAAATCTACAAAGAAAGCTACAAAATCATGTTCAGTATAATAATGAACAGCAACATTTATTCAGGGCTCATCATGCACCAAGCACTACCTTGAGTGCTTTCTGTACCTTATCTCCCGGGGTCCCCAAAACGACCTGACGGGGTTTGTACTAGTACCATTTTCATTTTATATTTAAGGAACCCCAGGCTAATAGAGGTAAGTAACTTGCTTAATGCCAACCAACAAATTCATAGCATAGCTGGGATTCAAACCCAGGTCTGCCTGTCTCTTTCTATTTCTAGTGGCTTATTATAAGTCACTTGGTGCTGGGCCCTGCCTTTTGATCTTCGTACCTCTCACAGTACCTTGCAAATAATTAATGCTTGCTGAATTGTGGGAGGCAGAGTAATTTATTGATTAAGAGAATAGCCTTAGAATCAGATAGCTCTGGGTGGCCCTGGACAATGTAACTGCTCCCATCTTTGGTTTCTCTGCCACAGTAAATGGTGGCAAGGGTTAAGTGAATTTGTATGCTTGGAAGACTTAGCACAGTGCCTAGCACATAGCAGGTGATTAGAAAATGACAAGGAATACAGATGAAATGGCATTATGCCTCTTCATGTAATAAGGAAAAATATTTATTGCTTTAAGATTGGCACTCACATTTTTCTTTGGGAGGAAACTGACTTTATTTGGGAAAACCTCTTGATGATTCACTAAGGGTATATGAGATCTGAGGATATGAGTGTTGTAAGACCAAGTTTCAGCAACCACCGCTCCTCCCTCTTCCCCCTGCACCAAAAAGAGAATGATTCAGTTGCATGTGAGAAAAATGAGATTTTTTTTCCTTCTGAGAAGGGGAGAAGAGAGCAGTTACAAAGGGGCAGAGAATTGCACAGGGTGAGGCCTAGCCCGTGGGAAGGAAGTGTGTGAGCGATGGGAGGGCTGAGTGAAGTGTCATTTGGAATCTGCTGTTGAGACGATGCAACCTTTTACATTTAATACTTGACATGATGTTGTCTTGTTGTAACATCACTCCCTCTTCTCTCCACTCTCCAGCGATATCTTTCAAAAATCTACCAAACTCACAAATGCTTTGCAGAAACTTTTATGTAAGTAGAAATGACCTCTTTTATAACCAGGTGGACATAGGCCGAGGCAGAAATGGCACTTAGAAAGGGACCCTGGAGACCCGGATGACCTGGGAACGTGAGTGACTCCAAGAATCCTCAGAGATCTTTACATTTCAGCGGGATAGGAAGGTGGGATTCACACTGGTTAGAAAGAGCTGGGGTACCCCTGCTAGCATTTGGCTTATGTTGGTTGCCTTCCTGTCCTTTGCACATAACAAATGCTCAGCAAGAGTTTGTTGAATAACTGAGGAGAACCATAAGGAGGGCGTCTATGTGACTCAGACTCTAATTACATTGGAGTTCCCAGACAGGAGAGACCTGTGTGCTAGGGGAAGCAGAGAAGTCTTTGTTCAGAAGGGCCACTTCTGACACCTTGGAGAGATGACCCAACCCTGAATTTTACTACTGTCCCTGAGTTGACAGGAGCAGATGAATGGAGAGTATTGCTGAAGCCAGCCAGCTCTGTCTCCAGTTGGAATCTAGTATTTGCAGATTTGGAGCTCTCTGGAAGATACTTGGATATAACTAGAGTGTGGTCAGAAAAGGATGGTGCTGTTGCCATCACAGAGGAAAGAGGATCAATGAGTTCCTTTTGGATGGGAGCAGAGGACTGTAGGATCCAGTGCTGGTGGTCTGGGCATAACAGAAGAAGAGGAGGATTGTCCGTGTGTGTACAGATACGATGGGATTTAGCCACTGAACGGTCACCTTGCCTGTTGCCTAGGAAAGGGCACATTGGATGCCTCTCAGTTGGAAGATATTATCTCCAGATGGAGTCCTCTGCCTGCTGGCAAAGTCAACTGCATTATTTGGTAATATTTTGATGTGCTATTTATGTGGAAAGGGGGTTTATTGACATATCTTTCACGTCGTGCACAAACAGCTCTAATTTTTCCCTCTGAAAGGGACTGTAATGATGAAGATGGCAAATCTTGGAAAGCCACTGGGGGCCAAAATGGGCTGGGCATGGGTTTGTGCCCAGCACCATGTGTCCCAGCCAGAGCATGCAGGCCTAGGTTTGATTTGCATTCAGGCTGCATCCCTAGTTGGTGAAGCTGGACTCGCTTGTCATTCTTACAAATCTGGCAAAAGCTCCAGACAAGTGAGGGGTTTCAATGAACGGAAAACACTTTGGAAGACAGGGATGGGAGGGGAGGCTTTGGGAGAATTACCCAGGGATTTCATGTCATGCATTTGCCTGTTCATTGTCTCTATATGGAAACGGCAACTTAAGAAAAGCAAGCAAAGAAGTTCACATTATTTTAGTGACCCCTGAAAACCTTGCACATTTCTGCTAGGTAATCTGTGCCTTCCCTCCATGCAGCATTTGTTTTAAGCATTTAGCTTCCCCACACAGTTGCAAGTTCACTTACCCATTCTCTCTCTCTCTCTCTCACTATCACTTTAGTCAGCACAAATTTGGAGGCAGAACCAAACCTAGTAATAGCATATCTCATGTTGCTATCAATTTTCCGCCAGAAGAACATTTTGGGACACAAAGTCCTTTGTCTATTTCCAGAAGCTTGATTCAATGACATTACATAAATGACTACAACACTATAGCATGTTCTGCACCGTTTCAAATTGTAACCTAAAAAAAGGAAGGACCTGGATCGCAGCCACAGCGTAATGATTTCAGTTCTTAAGAAAATCCAGCAACCATTACACTACATTCAATATTTTCTTGCTGTGGAAATTTAAGAATCAAATCTAATCAAATAGCAGCCCCTATCCCCCCCCCCCATCCTCCATTTTGCTATGGTTCCTGTTACTAACGGGCCTCCCACGTCTGTTTTGGCTTAAAAAAATAAATAAGTTTACAATATGTTTTAAAAAATTGGGCTGAATCAGACAATTGTATATTTTAGAAAATGAAGGCAAAATGTAAAACAGGCTAATCATGATTCTAAATTCAATCTTCAGGGCCCTAATTGATCCCATCCCAAAGGTAACATTCTATCTTAATTGACATGCCGAGATGGTTACAATTATGTAAAATAAAACTGGGCCGGTTGGAAACCCCACGTCTTCTTGTAGAACAGGAGATGGCCAGCTTTTATAATAGTTGATTGCAAAAGGATGCAACCACTTTGCTCATATTTCCTATTTTGGTTTGGCCCTTGTACATGTGCAATGAGGTTCTCCCACCCACCCTTTCAATAGAGTAGGGACCACAAAGGGAATTTGAAGCCATTATGTGTTCCTCAGGGATGGGGGTGGGCATCTTTGAAAGGGCCAAAATTTTCAATGTCCATTTTCTAAGTCAGAGAGAGAGAGAGAATGAAAGGAACATTTCCATATTTGTTGGCAGAGTGATTTTTCAGTGCGATTGTGACCACACGCAGGAGCTCGTGCTCAGCCTCGATAGGAAACAGATGGCCGTGAGCGTGGAGACCACGCGATGCCGGGCCCACAGGATGGACGCACAGCCCCTGCAGTACGTATGCCCATAAGGAGCCCTCAGCCTCGCTCAGACCCGTCAGGCCTTCCGCCTCTCTGCAGAGAGCGCCCCGAATGGGGGGCCAGGGCTCCCTGGGGCGACGCTGGATGCGGAGGAGGCAGGAAGGCAGGAGGCCTGTCTATGCAATCAAGAGAGGCACAGGCCTCCGTCGATGGTGTGGAGCACCTGTGCCTCTTGGCATCTTGCCTCCCTGGATGGGCAAAGCAAGCGAGCCACGTGCACGGTGATTAGTACTACACAGCCCCCTCCTGCTCAGCAAGCCGGTGGTAGGGGTGCCGTTCGTATCGCATGTCCGCCTCGCTCGCTCCTTTGCCTCCCAAGAATGTCAGTCTGTCAACATCCCTCCTGGCCCTGATTTTGTTTAGAGCCTCAACACATATCTCCTGGATGGTTGCAATGGATTTCCTAACTGCCCCCAACCTCGCCACCTCTAATTCACGTAGGAGCCGGAGTCACCCAAACCTGGCAATGTGGCTTCCCAGAATGACTCAGAGTGGAGCACAACTGTTGCTACCTTCTTATTTGTGTAGTTATTTGTTTAATGGCTACTTTGGCTCCTGGTTTACTCCTGTGTCCATGGCACGGAGCACAGAGCCAGGCGCTGTGTGTGGGGCCTCAGAAAATATTTGTTGCCTGAATGGAAAAGTCTTCTCGAGCATCAAGGCAGAGCCCCCACCTACAGAGCATTGTATGTTTTTCCCTTGGCAAAATATCAATGCTTTAATCCATATTTATCACCTACTGCAGGCCCAGATAGACAAATAACACAGCCACAGAAGCACCCTTTGGGCCAACAATTCAGTCTGGGCGTGCTTAGCTCCTCAGGAAGGACCTTGGACAGTAACTGTCAGCTAAGTGGAAAACAGTATATTTTGCTCTTACTTTTTGTAGCTGCTCAGGACCTTAGGGCCTCATGGGTCTTAGATAACTTTGTTCAACAAACTAATTTTGCAGAGAAGGAAACTGAGCCCTAGGGAGTTTCCGAGTTCCTAGATGACCAGTACTTGGCTACAGGCAGCTGTGAGGAGACTTAGGACCTTCTTGCACCACACCGGGCAGGAGGCCCAGGTTAATTCGGGAACAAGCAAAGTCTCTCCACGGCACCTTCTTTCGTTCCATTTCACCCTTACACTCCTCCCCATTCATATTTTTATGTTTCTTGTGCTCGAGCCCCCCCATGGGGCCCCTGTTCAGGAGAAGTAGCCTGGAACAAAGGGAAGAGAGTAGATCCTGTAGTAAGAAAGATTTGGGCTCAAATCCAAGCCCTACTACTTCTTTGCTTTGTGAACTTGAGCAATTTACTGAGCTCTCTGAGCCTCAGTTTTCTCTTGATAATAACCTCACGCAGTTACAGGGATTGGATAAGAAAATATGTGAAAGGCCCCTGCCGAGTCACGGACACTTATGGAATATTCAGTGCCTTTTCCTTCCCACAATTATTCCATCCCATTGAAACCCACCCACCTGAGTCCTTGTGCCATACTCTTTGCCAAGTCACTTATGCCACTGCATTTCTTCCCTTCTGTTCTCCCTCTTTACATATATCTCAAGATGATATGTGCATTTCGATAGGATCTTTCTGAGATAATTTATAACAATTTTGGTTTTGTAATCTATATAATTATACATCATAGATAATGAATTTGTATAAAATGGATTAAATATTTTTAGTATATGAATATTTTTGTCAAAAAGATGAATAAGATCTTGTATTTAAAAGCTAGAGTAGAAAGGACATGAATGGCCTTTGGAATCAGACATGGTTTGGAACGTCATGTCTCAAACGTTCCATGACATGTCCTTGGGAAAGCTACTCTAACTTTTGAAAGCCCTAATTTGCTCTCCTGTAAAAGGGATTAGTAATTTATACCTTCTAAGCCCATGGTGAGATTTAAGTGGAATGGTGGCCCTGTGCCTGGCACAGAGGAGGCTCTCAGGAAACACAAGGTCTTCCTACCACCTGGTGCAGCCTGGGGCCCATTGGATATAGTCCCAACAGCTAGTTGTTGGATTACATTGAATTTCTAAACCCAACAAGAGTGATTTTAATGTGTGGGTGGTGGAGGAGAAGAGGGGAATTCCCCAATAAATATGTCCTGAATTATATTATATGCTAAGAAGTAGAGCTACTGGATGCTTTAGAGGATTCATAGTTGCCCACTGAATACATCCAGAGTCGATTATGAGATTGATAGTCGAGGTATCAGTAGAACATGTACATTTCACAGTAAACAACATGACAAGGTGGTCTAGGCTAAAAGCCACAGGAGCGCTCATGATCAATAGATTCTTGAAGTAGAGGAGAAGGAGTTTTTCTTTTAAGCGAGGCTCGTAGGACATTCTTTCCAGGGGGCACTAAGTGTGAGGTGGGCCTTGAAGGGAAGGCAACCAATCAGAGTTTAGAGAAGACTGTTGGTGGGAAGCAGAGAGCGTGGGCTGTCACATGGGCTCCTGAAGCATGCCATACAGTTTATCTGGAGGTAGAATTGTTAGTTGAATCAGAAGCTGGTAGAGTACAGCTAACTGGAAATTGTCTGTAATTGACATTCACTGATGCAGTTATTCTGAATCCCAAATCTTTTGGATGCCACTTTTCTAATTCCACCATATTGGTCATAGCACTACAGGAGAGGGGTTTGCTGAATAGCATCAAAACAGAAAAGCTAGTGGTGGGTGGAACAAAGCATTCTCCAGCACTTGCTTTGTTCATTCAACTATTCTTTTATTCATATTTTACACTGATTGCGTGTGGGGCATTGTCTTTGGCCAGTGGCACTGCAAGGGCAAATGGTACCCACGGCTAAGGTGATGTGTCTGTGCTCTCTCTCCCTCCCCTCACTGGGCTCATATTGCTCTAGAATGTTTTGTATCTTTGGAGATAGGGTCCTGTTATGTTGCCCAGGCTGGTTTCAAATTCCTGGGCCCAAGCAATCCTTCCACATCAGCCACCCAAGTAGCTGGGACTACAGGAGTGCACCACCATGCCCGGCTTAAGCTCTAGAATTTTAAAGAGTACATCTTTTTGGTGGCTCTATACACTGGTTCCCGAGACACATGTCCTCCCATGACTCCCACCCCTGGTGCCTGTATTTGACACTGTGAACACCACAGTGATATACAAGACAGAGTCACGCACTCAAGTTTACTCTCTAGTGCATAAGTCAGACGAGTATAGAGAAAATGACAATAGAGTCACACCAAAGCCATGATAGACGTACGCATGATATGATCTGAGGGAACAGAAAAAGGGAATTGAAACCTGGATGGTGTTAAGAAGACTTCTTGGAGGAAGTGACATGTGAGATGGGGTCTGGAGGTATGTCTGAGAGAGGCGTTTGGGTGATGTGAGGAACTGCTGTGTGCTCGCCACTGTTCCAGGTATTATGGTTACGGCGCGATGATGAGTAGGGAGAGGATGACAGGCAGAGGGAACACCACACGCAAAACCCTGAAGGTGTGTTTAGGGAGAACATATCCTTCAGTATGGCTAGATCCTAGCGTCCGAGGGCGGGGCAGCTTGGAGAGAGTGGGGCAGCTTGGAGAGGGTGGTTTAAAGAGAGACAGTACTGAGAGGTAAATGTGTGTGTGTGTGTGTGTGTGTGTGAGAGAGAGAGAGAGAGAGAGAAAGAGAGAGAGAGAGAGAGAGAGAGAGAGAGACCATGAATGGCTTGTGCACCAGGCTAAAGAGGGTAAACTTTTCCCTGAGGCCAGCAGGGAGCCATTGAAGAGTTTAAGCAAGGAAATGACAGGATGACACTTCCCTTTTAGAAAAATAACTGGGTGCAGAAATGAAAAGTCACTTTGCCTACAAAAATGAAAATGAATTGGACAAACTTGGAAAAATTATTTAACCTCTCTGAGCCTCCATGCCTTCATCTGTAACATGGGGTATTATCCATCTAATAGGGTTGTGGTGACATTAAATAAGGACATGGCTCTGGCATTACCTGGTCCCATGTACTCTATGTTTCAAGGTGATTCCTTTTTAAGAAGCCCAAGTGCCATGTGGATTTCAAGGAACAAGGCTGGGCGAGGGGCCAGGGTGGGGCTGGCGTAGGCCCCGGTTACAGGCTGAGGTTGGGAGCACAGACACTCGGCCCCAGGTTGGGAAGAGAGTTAAGATAGCTACCATGTGTCTCAGGACTGTTGATGGAATAGAAGTGGGTGGTGGTGGGGGTGGGGGGAGAGAAAAATTATCACTTTGAGACAAATGGCAGAATCCCTATAAAAGAGAGAAAAGCCTTTGTCTCGGAACACACCTGCATGGAGGTGTTTGCTCATAAAGAGGCTCTGTGGCCCAGCCAGGAAGAGCTGTGGGGAAGAGAGATCCAAACAGATCCCAAATAAATAGGAATTTTGGGGATTGGGAACAGACAGAGAAAAGTCTAAGGGTGGGGCGAAGAGGGGGAAGGGGAGAGAGACAGACAGACAGACAGAAAGGGAGGCAGAAGGCCGGGGATTCTGAGGAAAAGGTAAACAAGTGAGAAATTCCCAGTGGCAGGTAGGGCCCAGAGATTTTAAAAACACGAATGTCTAATTGCATCATAGTGACTCAGGTTATGTGCTGTGCTGTTCTGTTTTGCAAACTCCCCCCATTGTTTTCCTATATTCTCAGTAAGAATAGAGGAATGACGTTTGGGGATAAAATCAAGGAAAAAGTGGAATTTTGTATTGAAGTCAGCATGGAATAAAAGAAGAGGACAGATACAGGAAGGAAAAACAATAATGTTATCTAGATTTAGCAGGAACAAAAAAATCTGAGTATCAAGAGACCAAGAATGTATAAGCCCTATAATCCACAGACATCTTGGGGAACGAATGTGATTGGCTTCTTCCTTCACAATTTGTGATCTAGTCTCCTACTTTTGAAGCTATTGGATAACATAAACTATATTTTAAATCCTCTTAGTTTGACCTGAATCTGTTAGATTTTTCCCGTAACTATTCAGATTGGTTTAGATATTTGGGAGATTGCGTCTTTAGCCGCTAAAGAAAATGAACATTTTTTTTTCTTCTTGAAAGGATCCCACTCATATTTACTATCCATTTTCATTTCATCCAAAACCATTTTGATGGATGGCCTTTATTTTATGAGTGAGTTTCTGAGGCTCCCAACATGGGTTTGAACCTGTGGTGATAAACAGATCTTTTGCATTACAACTCCATGAGTCTGCCCCTGGAATTTAAACTCTAGGGCACAAATGATTTTGAAAACAGGTTGAAGCCAAGTTTCCAGACTGGGGCTCTGAATGTAGAAATCCATAGTGTGGATTATAATAGTGAGGTTATATAATAAAAAGGCAAAGGCAAACCTTAGCAAGGCCACACGGAGAGAAGCACCTGGAAGCTGTAATGATTGCTTGGCTTCCTGTCCCTCTAGTCCTCTAATCCCCCAGGTGCAGCCACTTAATCTGCACCTGTGGGCTCAGCCTTGCACCAGAATCTGGATTCAGTTCTCTCCCTATTTAAGGGAAGTTTAAGGAACTCTAGTCCATTAGTTTAATCAACTAATGACTACTACCCAGTGACTACCAGTGACTCAGATTTGCATCCTAGTTCCCCTGGTTTTTCTAGAGCTTATTCCATCCTGACCTCCTGATGTCATGTCTGAAGTCTGGTTTCCTGGGAACCTGTTCTCTGCCTCCCCCCACCCCCACCCCAGACCACTTGAATGTGTGGATCTTGCCAGTGCTGTTGAGACACTACTAAAACCAGGATGTCACTTACAGCTAAAGCTTTCAAATGCCAGCTGCTTCTCTGCCTACATTTTCCCCATTTCAAGTATCTTCTTCATTTGTTCTCTTTAACTGTGGGTTGCCTAATCTCTGGATCCTGGTCCATTTTCATCTCTTTATCTGGAAACTTCTGTGAATCACCCACTGTACTAAGTTCTATGGATACAAAGATGAATAAGACACATAGTCTGTGTCCTCTGGGAGTTCCCAGCCTGGCTGAGAAGACACACGTGGAAGCAGACAATCCCACCCAGTGGGTGAAGTACACACAAAATGCCAGGGAAGAACAAGGAGGGGTGTCTCACTCTTGGGAGGACTTGGGGATGGCTCCACAGAGAGGAAACTTGAGCCTTAAAGGAGGGGCAGGAGTTGACTGCATAGATAAGTTAGATGAACATTTCAGTGAAAGAGTAATAAAAAGCAGTCATTGTGTTTGGGGGTATTTCAAGCAATTTGGGGAGGCTGAAGTGTGGGATAAGGAGGATGTCAGGCTGGTGAACTGTGCAGGGTCCAGACCAGTGATGACCTTATATGCAAGAACCATGCCTTTGGCAGAGATAAGAGCAGACAAGGATGCTGTTAACACCAAATCCAGTGTTTCTTTTTATAATGTTAATATTAGTATGAATAACCCTTACAATAAGAATAACTAATATTTATTTCCTAAAATGAGTTTCCTGGGATGTTCCTGAGTGTTGCTAACATCCACGGTCAGATGTTTGGGAATTGATGGGTTAAACGGAATTAACTGGATGTCTCAGAGCCTTTGATGTGTTGATGTGCTTTGGGACTGGGATGTGTCCAGAAGCACTTCCCAAACTTATTTGACTGCCACCTTCCTGTTCCCTGCAATACTGCAAGGGACTAGAGTTTTGAGCAGCACACTTTGGGGACAGAACTAGAATGTTCTTTAAAGCGTTGCCTAGTTCAGAGCATTTACCAATAGCGGATCCTGGCCTGTAAGAAAATTCCAGCTGCAGGGGCCTTGTCAAAGTATGCTGCTGCTCACCCTCTACCCTGCTTTTTCTATCATTCACATCCTCCTAAGATGTTCCTGCTAATCACTTTGGCACTGCACAAGCCTAAGGCTGCTGAGTGTTCACAATTTCTGAAAGTAAAACACTGGGAAAAGAGTCAAAGTAGAAAGGGGAGAACCATAGGGAAGCACTAATGGTGGGAAGAGTAAAATGTGGAAGAAACTTAGAAAGGGTAAAACTCTCACCAAAAATTGGATACAGAGCCCATTCCCAAATTATATTCTTGGTTTACAGACTTTAGGCCTGGGTTTAAGACACTGGGGAAAAATGACCAGTAAATTAATGTTCCTCAAGCTGTGGAAAGGCAAGACCCTGCCTTACTGATTTTTGCAACTCCTCAGCAGTCACTGGTATAAGGTAGGTATATGATAAATGTGTTAAATTAAACTTAGGTTATCTCTCTGAGGCTCAGCCTTCTGTTAGCAGGCTTGCTGGTTTCTGTTGATATTAAAAGTAATGTTCCTTTGAAAATGGTGCTTATCTTTGGGAGGTAGGATTGTGACCGATTCTCATTTTGTGCTTTCTTTTGATGTGCAGTAAACATTTTATTTTAATAAATGAATTACTTTTATAATCAGGAAACAGTGATTTTCTCTAAAAGGTGCATCACCAGTTCTCCGTTCGAGCAATTTCTATAGGTAGAAAGAATGGAAGACTGAGGGAGTTTGCTCTCATGGTCACTAAAATTAATCCTACCATCCTCCCTTCATGTGGCAGGGGAGGGTGGAGGGAGAGGTCGAGGCCTTCAGACCTAACATTTCCAAATATTGAGGCCAGCAGAATATCTGGCATGCAGTAAATGCTCTATAAATATCTATTGATGAATATCAGGGTGGTTGGTGAAGCTTATTAAGCCATTAATCCATTTTCCTTTCTAAAGATCTATCCAGTTACAGAATTCCTCCTGTGGCCTATAGGTGAGGAACAGGTGAGGCTGAAACAGGGCCCAGACAGGTTGAGAGACCTGTCCCGTAACTCATAGGTTGGGAGGCCAGTTTAGCTTCAGGGCTAAATCCAGAGCTCTGGGTTCAACCATGGGACCAGGCCCACCAGGTCCCATAAGGGCTTCAGCCAGTCAGGGTGATGCATTTACCACGGATTGCACCCGTGTTGCTTTCTACAAATGGTGTTGTTGTTTGGAGCATACGGCTGCCTTGTAACAGCTCTCAACTCCATGGAATATGGAACAAAAGTAACTTTGGGAAAAAAAAAAAATCCTCACACACTAGCACCCTTCTTGCCGGCCCTGTTGTGATTTTGCACCGAGGGTGCATTTTAATTGATGGAATGTGCTACACAGCCCAACCAAATTGAAAAGGAACAACCTTCACGTACCATGTGGAGATGTGACGGAAGTGCCAGGAGTTAGACTCCGAGGACTACATGAAATAACAGAAGCTCCCTCTCTTCTCTTGAAGAAGCTCATTAGTTTCTGCTTTCTCACATTCTGTTTGCTGTGGCCTGCAGCCAAAAATGGCGAAGGCAAAGATAATAAGTGAGAGATAAAAATATGCGGAGGGTGGCTGGGACCGGTGGGACCCCGGACAGCTGGGGGAGTGGCTCAGACACGGGGAATCTGGGGCGGAGGCAGGAGGGAAGGATGCCGGACAGACCGAGGGAGAGAAGCAGAGAGGGACTCCCCCGCTCAGAGACGCATGCAAGAGATGGAGAGACGGAGGCAAGGAAACGGGGAGAGAGAGGACGGGCACGCAGGGAGTGTGAGAGGCCGTGCACACACACTCAGACAGAAACATCCACGAGAGACAGGGAGGGAGGAGGGAGAGAGATCTGGAAAAAAAAAACACAGGAGATTGCACATGCTCTGAGCAAGGGTTGACAGCAGCTGGGGCAGGTTCAAAGGTCAAGGCCACGCTCTGGGGAGTGGCAGGGACAAGGCCATTCGTATCCTGTGGATCCCTCCCCATGCCTTCCCAGGCAGCATTTAGACGCAAGGGAATTTGGACTTGATGCGAATTTTGAAGGCATCCGGAGAAGGACGAGTAGGAGGGAGGGTGTCTCACATGTGGCCAGCCAGCCAGCCCTAGCACCCTAGTCTGTGATGAAACTGCAAAGGGTGACCTGCCCTGTCCCCAGCTTCTTCTCACCAGGTAAGCTGAGGGGGCCGTGTGGCTCACCTCCTCTTGTCTCTAATTCTCTGGCCCCCCAGGCCTAGAACAAGACCCGGGCAGAGCAGACGCCTGCGAAGTAAGCGCCAGTCAGCACAGCGCGGAGGCGCCACCTTCTCCCTTCCTGCTGCCTCTCCATGTCACGCGGTTCACTCCTGTCTCTGGCACATGCCTGAGCATCTGCTACGTGCCAGGCACTGGTGAACGGACTCAGCCCCTTTCCCCAAAGAGCTCCCGTTTCACGGGGGAAAGACAGACTCAAACATCTGCACTTGCCCCTAAGGCAAAGCACAGGGGTCCCCTCTGCTGCGACTTGGGCCAAGTTTGCAGGAGCCTTGTGTGTACAAGTCTCCAACAAATGCCACGGCGTTCAGGCAGACTTGGGTCTGAAAGGAAATGTCAGGACACAAAAAAGGAAAAGGAAAAGAAAGGAAAAAGAAGCTAGCATTTACTCTTGTGCCAGGCACCGCCACATATGTTATTTCATTGAATCCACACAGTAACCCTGGCAGGTGGCTATTTTTATCCATTTTTTTTTTTTTTTAGATAAAGAAATGGGAGTTGGAGAGGTTAAGGAACCAGTGCAAGGTCCCTCAGCTGGTCAGTGACAGAGTTGCTCCCCTGGGTCTGTCTTTCTGTTGCCCCAGATTCCTCCCAAGGCCTCCTGAAACTCATCGCCCACCAGGGAGGCAGGCCTAGGACACATGGCCTGGCTCCGGCTGCTACCCTCCCCCCGCCCCCCTTCCCCATAAATGTATTTTTCAACAATGAGGTTTTCTCTGCAAGTTAGTGATTTTATGGCTCTCAGCAAAAATCTGTGACACCAGATGTTAAATGCAGCAGGAGAAAGTTATTTTCATCATTGGTGAAATCTTGCACAGTGCACCGAGTCTGGTCACATATCTGACTTCAGGCAACATGTGATCTGATTTCTGTTCGCAGAAAGGGCGTGGCAAGCGCTGACAGAGACGTGCCTGGCCGGCTGCTGGGGCCTCCGGGTGTTGGGAAAGGGGGCAGCTCAGCCTGAGACTTCTCTTGTGACTTGACTGGTAAACAACACCTGGCTCTTTGTTTGTGGACTCAGACCCCCGTGGACAGAAACCCCTCGCAGAGGGCTTGACAATGGTGCTCTTGGGACTTTTCCACTTTGTGGCCATCACTCCTGTGGGTCCTAGCTGGTGTGTCAGATTGCCCCCTCCTCAAGCTCATGGCTGTCTTCTCTGCTCGCTCTCACCATGCAGCATCCCATTCTGTCTAGGCTCCTGGGCCAACTGTCACGGAGACAGGAACGTTGTAGGGTTGCAGCACGTGAAACTGCCATTTTTTGGGGTAGGTAAATAATAGCCAAATGTTGGTGACTGCATGTCATTCATGCTAATATATTGACAACCTCAGTATCATATCAGGGTGGTTTCCTTATTATAAATAGGGTGCTATTGGTGTGTGGATCCTAAGGTTGTTGAAATGTTAAATTAGATAATGTTTATAAAGACGGTAAGAACATGGTCAGTGCTCAATCAGCGGAAGCCAGTATTAGGATATGACTGCAATTGTCCCAGGTTCTTTGCCCTGACTGCTCCCTAAAGGAGCCTTGCCCCAGACTCCTGCTTAAGGCTTATTGTGCCACTGCACCGCTTGAGCCTGCCTGGTGCTCTGGCCTAGGTGCAAACTTCCTACCTCCAAAGGCTGTATCTCCAGCCCCCATCAGATGCTCCTGATTCAAGGCTACCCCTTCATCATCTGACTGCCCCAGTATTGCTGCTTCTGGGACAGTCTGTTCCCTCAGCGCCTGTGCTCACTGAGTTATGCAGGTCTTAGGTTCGCTTCCCATTGTCTCTGGAAGAATTGAGTGTCTTCTGGACAGAGAAGGGACAGTGATCGCTCAAGCTGGGCCCTACAAGGCAATGTACTTTGCTGAGTCCAAAGGCCTGGTTCTCAGTTCTGTAAATTTAGAAACATGATATTTTTTCTTAAAGTCAGAATAGAGCAGGGTTTCAGGACAGATTCCTACTAGCCTGGTGCGTGAGCTGGGCCAATTTATTCACTTTCAATGAGAAACAGAGCTGCCGAAAGGATAGGAATGCTTGGGTCAGCACATGGCCTCCCTGTAGGAAAATCTGCAGGGGAAGTTTATGGGATGCTTGGTGAATCTGAGAAAAGGAGTCCAGCATCTTGAAGGATGATAAGGCCTGCTAAATGTCTTCTGCCTGCAGCAGGGCACCTTTTCCAGTGGCTAGCCAGAGTCACTAACTGATTCTCTGATTTTCCCCTTCAGCAGGACTGGGCAGAAACAGCTAGTTCTTCCCTTTAGATTTTTTTTTTTTCCTATTCCATGATGACCCCTGCTGTTTGATGAGCACCATCTTCCATCACACATGACAATGCTATTTGATGCTATTAACCATCGATTAGCTTCCTGAAATACAATTAAACCTCACTTTTGCCTTTCCAAGATTATCTAAGTCAAAATTCAATTCAATTCCAAATGATAAATATTTACTGTGCAACTACTATATGTTAGGCCTGCCTAAGATTTTTTCAGGTCATATTAAATTCTTTTTCTTCGATTAAATTGAAGTTGAAAAGTATTTATTGAGCTAGGCCCTGTTCCAGACCCTGGGGATGTAATGGTATACAATGGACAGTATATATGCCATCCTCAACCTGCACCTAGTTAGGGGGAGTTAGGCATGCAAACAAGCAATTACAAAACAGTGTAGAAGGGTTAAGATAAGAGAAGTACAAAGTGCCATGGAGGTCATAAGAAAGGCATCTAATCAAGGTTTAAGGTTTCTGGGAGGGCTTCCTAGAAGAAGTGACATCTGCTCTGGGGCCTGAAAGAGCAATAGCAATAGTGGAAAAATGTGTGTGCGTTTGTGTGTGTACATGTGTGTGTGTTTGTGCATGTGTATGTGAGTGTGTGTACATGGCACAGCGGAGACTGGAGTAGGAGAATTAGCTGAGGGGAGGCTAGGAAAGTGGGCAAACACCAGAGACTGCAACGTCTTGTCGCCTGGGTTAGGGAGTTAGGACTGTCCTGGCAGCAATGGGAAGCCATTGAGAAGTTTTAAGCGGGTCATAAAATAATCCTGTTTGTGGTTTAAGAAGATCACTCTGACTATAGAGAGCTTTGAGGGATTTCTAGTATCCTCTACTAATACTTTTACAGACATGAATTGATTTTTGCTACATACAATTAAATTTTCCCCAGGATTTTCTAGTTCATCTCATCTATTATTTCCATATTTTTGATGAGTATGTGTATGGGGAAGGGGAACACTCTTTGTTCCCCTTGGATGGAACACCCCATGGATGGAATATGTCCTTATTCCCTCTCTTGTCCTGCCTGGTGTGGCTAGAAATGACCCATAATACCTGATACCTGAGACTAGTAATAAAATATGGCAGTAATGCCCACAGAAAAAAGTAATATTTCCATTAGTGTGAAAACGCTTTTTTGGTGGAAGCAAAACGGCCATAAAGATGACTTTAAAAATAAGAATTACTAACTCTGCATTTGGTTGTTAAGGTTACGAAATGACTTCTGGGTTATTGAGGAGTCCAGTGTGTGAATGACAGACTTCTCTAAATGAAAAGTCATTGATTACTTCATTAATGGAACAGTCTCTGGGCTGGGGGGTGGGGTGGGGCGGCAAAGATAATCCTGTTAGAGAAATCAGCGTGTCCTAATTGACTTATAAGTAGAGAAAGCAGAGCGCCCCATTCCTTCTCCTTCACTTACTGTTGGCAGAATGAGAGGAAGCAAAGCTTGGCAGCTCTTGCCTGGAACTAGGTTTTCCTGCCCCAGGAGTAAGAGAGACCTGACCCTGCCCTGTCATGGACCATTACTTGCCAATTTAGGGCTTCCACAGTGAGGCAGGTAAGGGAGCCAAATGGAACTTCTTGGTACTTACAGAGTTATTCTTTGCTGCAGTCCTGGCTTTAGCCCATGGAGGACTGCACTGCCTAAATTTCCATCTTTTTTTTTTTTTTGCAATCTTGTCAGCCATTAAAAAGTGTATGTGTGTTTGTGTGCTTGATGTGTGCGGATAACAAGGCATGCAGCTCCTGATGAGACTAACTCTGATTGACCCTGGGAAACAGGTGAACTTGGCCTTGTGATTTCTCAGCCTCTTTTGCTGTGTGGGTCTCCATCTGCTGGCTTCTTTTCCTCTTCATGGTTTTTCTTTCTTTTCTTTTTTCATTCCTTTCTTTGTCTTTCCTTTTTTCTCTGTCGTACCCTTCCCCTTCCCTCCCTACCTCCTTTCCTTCCTTCCTTCCTTCCTTCCTTCCTTCCTTCCTTCCTTCCTTCCTTCCTTCCTTCCTTCCTTCCTTCCTTCCTTCCTTCCTTCCTCCTCCTTCTCTCTCTCTTTCTCTCTCTTCTTTCTTTCTCTTCATTTCTTCCTTTTATAAAACCTCCTTTCAGGAAAAATTAGTAACTTGCAACTTAAACCCATTCCATAAACATTTGTAGACTGCCAACTGTGAGTTATTACCATGAAGCTTACAAAAAACCAGTAAGATGTAGGCCATAACTTCAAAGGCAAGACACAAGAAATTATTCTGTGAGGCAGAATGTTTTGAGGGTCATAAGAGGGTAGGAGAAGGCACCAACATTTAATAAGCACCTACTACTGGTCAGCTTCTTTTCACACATTGTTTCTTTTAATCTTTATGAAAGCCATATGAGGTAGGGATTTTGATACCTATTGTATTCGTGAATCGAGGTGATATTCAAGGGAGCGAAATAATTTGTCCAATGTTGTTGCAAAGCTGGGAAATGACTACAGGTCCATTTGACTCTAGAACTCATGTCTACTTTACTAGAGTTTTAAAGCCCAGAGAGGGTACATACAGCTTTTGTTGGGGGAAAAAGGGCTGTTAGTCAAGGCTTCATAGAGGAGTAATACTGGAGATGGACATTGAGTAGGATACTACTTTAATATTTAAAAATTGAGACTTTATAGCGGGATAAACTTTTTAGTCAGACAGAAAGGGGAAATGTGCAAGGACATTTTTCACATGAATAGTAAATAAGAGAAAGTACCAAATAGAGAGTTTTGCTATGCAAATTGAGTTTTTAGGCTGCAGTAAGCTGTATTGGGGGTGAAGGGAAACAGGCTTTGAGGCCATCCTGACCTGGGTTCTAGTCCCAGCTTTATCATTCATGAGCTTACTTGTGTGATTTTTGGCAAAAATAGTCTGAGGCTCAGTTTCTGCATCTGTAAAATGGAAATAGTACTATCTGCAGTTACACCTGTGAAGATTAAATGATTAAGTGTTTATAACATGCCTGGCACATGGTAGGCCCTCAGCCGACCTTAGCAATTCTCAAGATACAAAGCTGCACGTTGGGGTCCAAGTCCCCAAACTCAGTCTGGAGAAAGACGAGAGGGAACTCGCAGACTCATCGCCAGGGCATAGTGATGGCTTACGGCACCACCGCTCCCTCTAACGGCACATTGCTTGGTCATGTCTGGGAATGTCACTGTCCTTACCTTTTACTGTACAGTTAGTAAAAGCTTCTACAGGACTCTGTTTCCTGAGAGGCCATTTTTAGAAGTGTTTATTCTCTCGGGTGTTTGCTCAGAAGCATCTTTACTTTCTTTTGCATCCATGGTATGACACAGAAACAAGAGGCCAGGCAGAGGGCCATGATGGGGACGTTAAAATGCTCTGGTCCCTTGTGGACAATTTGGTACGTACAGTGAAAGGCCTGTGACGTTCTGGGCCCAAGAAGTCTGAGCAAATGGGTCTGTGGAGCACAGAAAGATGCAGCCTCGTAAAAACCCTGCATTCGTGCACCAGAATACGGAGCCTTGGGCCATGGAGGTAACGTAGTTGAAGATGGGACAGGCACTGTGTGTGTTGCAGAAATGGAACGTAATAGCATGAAGGGCCATTTCTTCACCTCAATGCCAAAAATTACAGGAGAAAAATTTTTCTCAGTGCAGCAAAGCTAGGTCATGTACCTCTCAAAACCCTCCAGCCACTTTGGCTTATACTACAGCTTAAGTGCATGGCTCGCCTGTCTGACCTCAGCTCCTGTGCCTCTCCCCTTCGCCCATCCTGCTCCAGCCACACTAGTCTCCCTGTTTTCCTAGAAGGTTCCAGGCCTGCTCCTGCCTTAGGAGTTTTGCCTGGTTTTCCCTTCCACCTGCAATGCTCTGTCCTGCCCACCTTGTTTCATAGTGCACCCCCTCGTGCCTTGGCACTCCTTCCTCTCTCACCTGCCTCAGTTTTCTCCATAGCACTCTTACCTTCTAACTTGTTATGGTTGAATTGGGTCTTCCCAAAATTGCTATGTACCTCAGCCTGTGACCTTATTTGGAGATGGGGTCTTTACAGAGGTAACCAAGTTGAAATGAGGACATCAGGATAGGCCCTAATCCAAACCGACTGGTGTCCTTATCCAAAGGGGAAATGTGACACAGACGCATACAGAGGGAAGACAAGGTGCAGAGACACAGGGGAGAGACAGCCACCTACAAGCCAAGGAGAGAGGACGGGAACAGATGATTCCCTCACAGTCCTCAGAGCCAACCCTTCTGACACCTTGATTTTGGACTTCTAGCCTCCAGATGAGATAAAAAAATTTCTATCATCTAAACCAGCCAATTTGTGGTACTTTTTTTTTTTTTGCAGCGTCCCTTGCAAATGAATACATATTCTCTATAATTTATTTTCTCAAAATTACATTTATTCTCTATCTCCCTCAGCCAGAACATAAACTCCTCTAGCTCAGAAGTTTTGTTTCTTTTCCTGCTTTTCCTACTGCCATACCCTCAGTAGCAGAACAATGCCTGGCATATAGTTGCTGTTCAATAATATTAAAGGTAAAAATTTATCAGAAGACAGAGAATTAATAAATCTACTCTCAAGGTGCCCATATTTAAGAACAGGACCGCGAAGAGTAAGTCTGCCATTGTGACTTGGTTTGTCTGCGCACGGGCGAGGGGCCTTGGGCTGCGGGTGCTTGGCTTGGTTTTGAGCAGGTTTGGGGACCTGCAGCCATTCTTTAGAAGACCTTGAAGGACCAGGCGGGTGCGGCCCTCGCCAGTGTTCAGAGAGTCGCTCCAGATGGAGCATTTAGCAGCGGGCTCCGGATCCAGTTACACTCCACCGCGCTGCAACGAGCACTAATAAGGCCCGACGGCCTAATAGGCTGCCCCGTGGTGAGGCCGTGTCGGGAAGAGGTTCCCAATAACAAGATTACTCTTTGACGCCCAGCTTGGCAGGGCCGGGTGGTGTTGGAAGTGGCGTGTTGGGGCAAGGTGTGCTCGGCAGGGGCTCCTGCAGAAACGAGGGGCTCCCAAGCCACCTTTTCCCCTTGCTGGCTGCAGCCTCAGACAGTTTTGCAGAGACACAAAGCATCTCTTCCCTTTTCTCCGGCTCGTCTCTCATGCGGGCCCACGTGGAGAACTGAAGGCATCGTCACAGCAGAACGGCTTTTACTGAGCACTTACCATGTGCCAGGTGCTATCTGAGATGTTTAAAGCAGGAGGAGATAGGAGTCAGACACGCATGTTAGAGAGGTGTCGTGGGATGGAACAAATTAATCGAAATGACATGAGATGGGATGTAAAGTGCCCAGGACACCATCTGTCCTGGAGTGAGCCTTGAAGAACATGTGTTTCCTTTCTTTTTTTTCTCTCTCTGGCTTTCAATGGGGGAAACGACCTGGTGGGGGAGGCAGGGAATATTGAAAACAGGCAAATTGCTTTTTTGGGGTCTTATGGTGGCAATTTCGTGTGCTGGGGTTTCAGAGGGGAGATGCCACCAGGACTGGAGGGGTCCAGGGGACAGGGGTGGGCCCTGCGGGAGGGGAGGGAGCCTGGTGAGGGAGGTGGATGAGGCATTATGTTTGGGACTGAAGCTTGTGCGTGTTGCAGGGTGGGTGCGCAGCTGAGGGAAGAAGCACGTGACTCCGGGAGGCCCCGAGGTAAAGCTTGGGGCGGGATGCGTGAGAGGCAGGCTCTGTGCTAAGCGCTTTATGTATACAATCTCTTTTAAAGGTCTCTTGCTTGTGCGAGGAAAGTTCAGTTATTATCTTCATTTTATAGCTGAAAAGATGGAAGCCCAGAGAGGGAAATAAGGCAACTCAGGTCACGCAGGCAGGGGGAGTCAGAGCGGGGCTCAAGCTTGGTGTCTGAGTCTGAAGCTTGTGCCTTCACCCACGAACCAAACTGTTCATTCTTCCTCATTGTCAGCTGCTACCTCCTTTAGACCCAGTGTTCTCCCAGGGTGTGGAAATGCAATTCCTTTATCTGGCCATGTAGTTCCTTCTGGGGAATGCAAAGCACTTTTCTAAGTGTCATTTCACAACCCTGCACATGGTCTCTGTGATGGTGACAGCACCGTCACCACGACTAAGCGAGTGCCTGTTATGTGCATTGGTTCCTAGGGCCGCTCTAACCAGCACCACACACTTGGTGGCTTAAAACATCAGAACTTTACTGCCTTGCAGTTCTGGAGGTTGGAAGTCCAAAATCAAGGTATTGGCAAGGTCGTGCTCCCTCTGAAACCTGTAGGAGAAAATCCTTCCTGACTCTTGCTAGTTCTGGTGCTTGCCTGGCTATCCTTGGCATTCCTTGGCTTGCGGCTGCATCATTCCCATGTCTGCCTCCGTCCTCACAAGCTGTTCTCCCTGTGGGTCTCCGTCTTCACACGGCGGTTTCTTCTTCTCATAAGGACACAAGTCATTTCTGATTAGGATCAACCCTAAGAAGCTCATCTTAACTTGCTTACATCTGCAAAGACCCTATTGCCAAATAGGGTCACATTCATAGGTACCAAGGATTAGGACTTCAACATACCTTTTTTGGGGGACACAATTCAACCCATAACAAAGTGCCTTAGTCAATGTCCCACTATTAGCTGGGACCCCAAATTGGACTGGATTTTGAGTTTGTAAACTTTTAGTATTTTTTAGTGGTGGCTCCTTGCTTTCCTCTAAATTCTCTATGTTCTGTCTTACCTACTTGCTTTTCTTCATCTAATTCACAATTGGGATTAACCTCTTCCTTCATGCTGGGGTCTTTCTCTTTCCTTTAGTCCCCCCAGCCCTGCAGATCATCCTCCTCACCCACAGCCTGCATTAGCTGCTTCTTTCTTTAAATATCATCACAATTAGGGTCATCCTGTAGTTGGGTTAACTATTTTACAGTTCACTAGTTCTGTTCGGTACTTGGTTTTATTTGCTTAACCAGGTTATAAGCTCCTGATTCTCAGAGATAGAGACTAATCTAACTTTCTCTGATGCTCCAGGGGTTAGCATATTATAACTCTCAATAAAGCCTTGCTGGATGAATGATATTGGTTTCAGATTCTAACTGTACGTCAGGATACCCTGGATTAATGTGACCCCCAGTCTAGCGGCACGGAGAGCTGAGCAGTGATCGGGTGAGGCTGAAGCTTGCAGGGAGCCAAGCTGTGCAGTCAGGCCCCACTTTCAGTACTCTTTCTTTCTTTTTTTTAAATGTGATTCATCTGGATAATTACCTTAACTTTCCACCTGACTTAGCCTGTACCGACCCAGCCAAACTCGCTAGAGGTTTGGCTCATCTAAGGACTGGTAGACTAGAAGCTAAACTGATTATAGAACAGAACAGGCCCAAGAGGAAAATCTAAGAGCCCCTTTGTTCCAGGTGTCCTCCGAGAGGCTTCGCCTTTGGGGGATCACATTGCACCCTCCACTCCTGGGGCGCAGAATGCTTCTCTCCCCTCTCAAAGGCTGGCAGGAGCCCCAAATACTGTCATTCTGCCCTTGCCAGCTGTTTCCCTTGCTGACAGCACATCCTTTGTGGGACCCTGGTGTTTCCTCATCCTTCCTAAGCACTTCCCCTGAGACTTTCCAGGGATGGCAGTAGGGCAGGATTGAGCAGAGCAGATGCTCAGTCCTTCCCTTTGTTAGTGGAAGCGACTGTCCCAATGTTCAACACATCCAGGCAGGTTGGCAAGGAATTGAAATTTGGAACCTGAGTATTTTAGGTTAGACAACGTCTTTGGGGTGATTTTGGCCACATGAGTCTTATTTTGGTGGAGGGGAATTGAAGCATGAAGCAAGGAAGCTGTGTGCTAAAGATACTCTTTATGAGGATAAGATGGAGAATCAGAGATGAGGAGATAGGTCTTTGACCATCCAGACCAGCACTGTCTGCTTTCCCAGGTAGCCTTGGAAATCACTAAGACAGGGGTGCAGGCAGGGAAACGGTCCCATAAAAGGAGTGTGGGGAAAGGTTTTCCCCTTCATGTAGGATTAAATCCACATGAGCTGGCAGTCTCTGCTCACCTCTCCAGCCTAATTTTGTACCTCTCTTATACTTGTGAACAAGACTCTCGCCATCCTGGCTTTCTCTCATTTCTAAGCCGCTTCCCACCTCTGAGCCTTCGTGCATTCTGTTCCCACAATCTGAAATAATCTTTTGCCCACGTTTCACCTGGATAATGCCACCTCATCCTCTAAATCTTAACTTAAAGGACACTTCCCCAGAGCAGTCTTCCCTGAGCTCTGGCATCTAAATAACATTAGATTAAAATAACGAAAAATTTCATCTTTGGAGGCAGGCAAACTTCCATTCCAGCCCAGGCTTGGCCACTTACAATGTAGGTAACCTTAGGTGAGTGCTTGTCCTCTCTGAGCCTCAGTTGCCTTGTATAAAAACTTGGGTATAATAATACCCACATCACAGACCTGCTTGAACAGTAAGTTAACAGGGCTTGCTGTTAATCGCTTTCACAGGACTATGCATTTTCTTTCACTGAATCGTCTGTTTATTTGAAGTCTGCTGCTCTCCTACCTCACCTAGACTGTGAGGCTCCTGAGAGCAAGGACTAGGCTTCCCCTCTAAGTACTGTGTCCTCTGGGCCAGGTGCACAGTAGGCACTCAATACGTATTTGCTAAATAAATGAAGGAAGGAATGAAGAAGGAGACTGGCTTTTTGGATATGGTCAGGCCAACCTGCCCATCTGTTATAGCTTTGTTACCACTACTATGTTATAGAGAAACTGTTAATTTGCTGTTCAAGCAGGTCTGTGATGTGGGTGTTATTATACCCAAGTTTTTATACAAGGCAACTGAGGCTCAGAGAGGACAAGCACTCACTTAAGGTTATCTACATTGTAAATGGCCAAGCCTGGGCTGGAATGGAAGTTTGCCTGCCTCCAAAGATGAAAATTTTCCTTATTTTAGGAGGCCTTCATTGTGTATCAGCCCCTTCTCTGTACGTCAGGAGTGTCATGACATGCCTTTGGTGCATCAGATATTTCAGGGTCTGGTTTTCCCAGGATTGTACACCCAATTAG
Source organism: Mirza zaza (assembly GCA_008750895.1). Lineage (NCBI taxonomy): Eukaryota > Metazoa > Chordata > Mammalia > Primates > Cheirogaleidae > Mirza > Mirza zaza. Next base: position 86,995 of record VSMD01073065.1, read on the forward strand.
TGGAAAAGCTCAGGTCTTGACAAAACTTTGCTGACTTTCAAATTAGAGTTTTGCATTTCAGCTCCACTCTTGGGGCACACTTCAGGTATGTACCTTTTGGGGTCACAAGGCTCCCCGGAGCATACACTTGCAGAGGCCTGGGTTGTGAGTTTTTAAAAAGTAGCCATTATAACATCCATTTACCATGAATCCTGTTTTTTTTTTTTTTGTTTTTTTTTAAATTTTACCGCAAGTAACTGAGAACAAAGCTCATTTCACCAAAATGTTCTGATGCCAGGGGTCTCAGTGAAACTCCCGTTTTCAATCACTTGCACATAGTTAAGTGGAGACAGTTAAAACACCCTAATTACTGAGCTGGTGGGGGCCACTGACACCTGTAAGACATTTGGTGCAGTGCAGGAAGTAATGCTTCCTTTCCAGTTTACATCACCATTTAATCTAATTATTCCTTCCAGTTTGGCTTCCACATATTCCATCAAAGAAGAGATTGCTCATTTCCTTGCGAAACTGTATACGTCCACCGTAATGCTATTTTTCGCCTCTCGTAAGTAACCTGAGATTTCCTAACCTTCTCCCCCTACTGTATTCTCTGGTTAATGTATAAACTTGGAAGAAGTTTCTTGACAGAGGAGTCAAGAGGGTCTCACCTGTGGGACAAGCATTTACATTTCAGAGAATTTGAGAGCTCAAAGGGGCCTTTCACTTCGTCGGTGTTAAGTCCCTCATTTTCTATCTGGGGAAACTGAGGCCCAGACAGCAGAAGTTGATCGCTCAGCAAACCCTTCCTGAGCTCCTGCTAGGTGCAGGCTCTAGGGAAAAAGGAGTGGGTGAGGCCGACAGAAACTCTGCCCTCAAAGAGCTTGTGTCCTAAGGGGAGAAGAAAGAATCAGTTGTAATTGAAAATAATTAATGAATCCTACATTCACAGATACATGTGTAAAAGAGGTATAGTTTTTTGTTGTTGTTGTTTGTTTTTTAATGGAAGATTCCCAGAGTAAGTGACGCTTAAAATGAGTCATAAAGAATGAAAAAGGATTTCCCTAGGTGAAGAGTGGAGAAAGAACATTCCAGGTGGAGGGAACAAATGTGCGGTTGGAGTGATGGAGAGATGTCCTGAACAACTGGGGTGGGCAGAGTAAGAGAGAAGGCAGTTGAAGACCAAGCTGATGAGGTGAGCCAGGGCCAGTCCAGGAGCTGTGGAACCCTGGTGAAGATCTCTTCCTGAGGTCATGGATGAATACTGGGTTTGCCCCTAAATCTACGCTCAACCCTTCTGCACCTGCTCTGTGCTGTAGGAGGCTGAGCTCAGTTGGCCACCTCCACGGGGCTCTCTTGCCCTCTGACTTCTGGTTGGATTCGGCCACTAGGAGGCACCAGGAGAGATCGGAGAACAGGAGGGGAAGGGTCGGGGTATTCATTCCCCGGGATGCCTCCCTGCTGAGTTGGCGGCTGGCAAAACAGTGCGGCCGTGCTAGGGAAGGCTTCTGCTCCTGTTGGGTGGTCATCTACTCCAGGTTTCCCTTGGCTGTCCCTCTAGCCCTAGGGGTGGTACAGCTCTCTACTCTGCCCAGTTTCAGGTCACTTTACATCTCTTGTTGGTGTCACCAGACCATGCCCATTCTTTGTAAACAGCCCATCATTAAACCCTCTTCAATTGCTCCATCTGAGTTTGCCATCTGTCTCCCACAGGGTCCTCTACAAAAGGGCTCCTGCATCAAAGGACAGCCTGCAAGGAGAAGGCCCTCAAAGCAAGGACATCAGTGACGTGCATCAGTGGCTGCGGCTGCAGAAGGGTCAGAGGCAGTTGGCTGAAGGACATGAAATCAAGGGAGAGAGGCAGCAGGGGGCAGGGGGAGGAACCTAGCAGGAGACCCTCTGAGGCCCCATGAAAGTACACATGACAATGAAACGCAGCTCTCAACCCCTGCCAGGCCCAGAGATCTCAAAGCCATCTAGGGAAAGTTCCTATCAGGTAAGAACTTTCCTACACCTCTTCCCAGCTCCCTCTCCCCTGTTCTGTGCCCCAACCTTGAAGGGGCCAGAAATCAGGATAAGCAAGCTAGGGGAAGAGATGGAGGAAGAGAGAAAGAGAGAGGGAGAGACACAATGCCAGGCACACCCAATGTGTGATGCCATGCCACCTGTCTGCAGCAGCCAGAGCAGAAGATTGATATATTGATTGATATCCTAATCTCTTTGTTGAGTCATTGCCTAAGAGATGTCAGAAAAGTCATCCAGGTGCAGGGGAATGACTACTACCCACACCAAATGGATTTATAGAAAAATTGGGGGAAACAAATCACCCGCAATTGCTTTTAGGATTGCCCTTCATGAGACGCCCCCTTCTTGTTCAGTTGACCAATTTTATAACTTTAGGAAAAGCTGCAAACTAAAACTCTATTGTGCTTACAAGTTATCTATTTCACTGTTGAACTTACTTGATCATGAAGCACTTTTTGTTTTACTAAACTCCAATGTAACTCTTGTTCCTTGCAATGTACTTTGGAAAATGATGTAGCATTTGATACAAAATGCAGAGGTAAATAAGTAAATAAAACAAATAAACATTTTCTCCCTAGGAAGGGCATTAGAGTGGCGAGTTAGAGCTGGTATGATGAGGCAGTATACCCCAAAACACAGTTTTATTCTAACAATATACTTGTAAATAAAATGGCATTATTCAAGACCAGGAAGTTATAAAAAATCATCAGAGAATACTTTGCATACATGGCATATTATATAAATGGTAACACTAATAATGTGTATACTTTGTATTCCTTTAATTATCTCTGGGACCCCAGAGCTCATGCAGAGTCAGGGAAGGTACCTATCGGGCATTCAAGAGAGAGTGTTACTAGCATCATGAGTATTTACCTATCATTCAGTGGCCATCAAAATGAAAAATGGTGGACTTCTCATTTATAAAGTGACGCCATAGTTTGATAACTAATTTAAAAAATTTGCTAGAATCATAGCAATGAAGCAATAAATGAAATCTAGGGAGAGAAAACACCAGGCAGAATTCACCTTTGCCGCAGTGATGGTGAAGGGTTCAAGCGTGCACGGAATCCCTCATATTTCCAGCCTTTACATATTTTCCCCCAAGGAATCAAGTACCGAGGCTTGTGGGTGCTAGTGTAGCAATCATCACAGGGAAGGTGTTCACAGAATATTCACCGAATGAATGACTGAGCCAACACCTTCATTTCATAGATGAGAAGGACACAGGTACTCATGTGTCAGTATCTTCCTTCCTCTCTGCTCTGCCGTATGCCAGATGCTTTATAAACTTTAAGTCTAAATATCACAAAATCTCTACTACGCAGAAGTTATGATTCTTATTTTGTGGATCAGAAAACTAAAGCCCAGAGAGGTCACATGGTTGTTGAGGGATAGATCAGATTTGTCATCCTGATGTCAAAGTAAAAGTTGGTAAAATGTGTTTTTTGTTGGGTTTCTTGAATTGTTTTACTTTTAGCCTGAGAGAGTAACCATAAAGTGTAGAGGAGACCCTTAGTACCTTCCTAAAAACCTTTGAATGTGAGAGTTTTGGGCCCAGTAGTTCTGTACTTTATGAAATCACGTATAATAATACTTGGGCATTTCCAGGGGTGTGAGGTTATGACACGGGAAAGGAGGTCTTACAAGTGAGAGAACAGAGCTAAGAGAGGAGGACATATATTCTGATACTCGACAGCATTTTGAAATAGGTACAGATTGTCTTTGGTGCCTTCTCTTCTCCATTTACTGCCTTCAGAACCCAAGGGGGTGCTAGGCACTTAATAGTGGGATTGTAGGCACTGCAGTAGGCAATGGAGCCATTGCTTTTGCTGTCAAATCAGAAAGGATCCTCCTGCTTTCTTCTTATGAGCATAATTTCTTGACTCTTGGAGAATGCCATCACTCATATTGTGTTCCTTTACCTGAGTACACTGGGAGTGTCTCATTAAACGATGTTTATTTAAACAGATCATGGTTACAAATCTCTCCTACCTCCATTACCACCATGACCTCATCTCTTACTATTCTTCTCCTCCTCACTCAGCCTCCCTGATGTTCCTTGAACACACCAGGTGTGCTTTACCTTAGGCCTTTGCAGGTGCTGTTCCCTCTCTTAACCCCAGATACCCTGTGGCTCGTCACTTATTTCCCTCAGCATCTTACTCAAATGTCGACTTTTCAGACTCGGCTCATCTGATCGACTCATCCCATTTAAAATTGAGAACCTTCCCTTACCTGGTAGTTCCCTCATCCCCCTTCCCTATTGCTGAACTCATACCACCAGGAATGATGCCTGATACAGAGATGATACTCAATAAGTATTTTCAATTAATTAATACAAGCAAGCAGCCTCTGCTTTAATTGGATTTTCCGCATCCACTCAAAATTCTGAAATGCCTGTGCCTATGTGGGTCTTCTTGCTCAAACACCTCTCATTTTATTAAGCACCTTCCTGCCGGCCTGTTTGAGGTTAAACCCTCTGGCCAAAGGGAGCACAGAGGGAAGACTGGCTTTATCAAGCATAGTGAATATGCTAGGAATGGTTATATATTCTAAATCAATCCCATATCCTGCTTTTAACACCCTCCATACAGCGTTTTTTATTCCAAATAAGGCTGTGAGTATAGTCATAGCTACTTCCTGGGGTTGTGGTGAGAATTAGCTGGGCTAATACGAATAATGCACTTAGAACTGTATGGAGCAAGTGTCTAGTAAGTGCTAGAAATTTCCCTTCTTACTCAGCTGGCGAGAATACTGCTATCTCTCCATTCACCATAAGTGGAAGAAATGCAACCCCCTACTCCCCTCACCCCCGTTATCTATGTCAGCTCCAGCCCCCTGCTCTTGGGGGCGTGTGTCATGATTTTCTGGGTCTTGTATTGGTGTAGCTTGACAAGACAAGCAGAGAACCATGTCCAGTGATGCTGGTCACTTAAAAACACACCCTCGGGCCAGCCTGGCTGGGTCCTGGTGATCACTCTTGCTCACTGGCATCCTCTGGTAGCCACTGCCTATGCCTGTTGGTTTGAGAAAAGACCACACTTGGCACTTTTGCCAAGTCATGGATGAGAGGCAGGCTGGTGCCTTGCCCAGCCCTGTGACACAGGAGCCTGTTGCCCCAACTGAGATAATTTTCTTGTCACCAGGCCTGAAATCCTCACTCGAAGTTATCTTCAAACTGGTGTTCTGAAACAGGGCCAATTCCCCAAGCTTGAGTTTGCAGGCTGGGGAGCTGGTGTTCCCTAAAATGTACCTTTCTAAGAAAAAGCAAAAACTTAATACAGCTTGCCAGGGGGAATTAAGCGTCAGCGTCTTTCTTTCTGAATGGCTACTTGGATGTAGACAGGAAGCTTCGGAGTCTCTTGCAAAAACAGGGGGGAAAAAAATGAAAAAAGAAATCCCTTACCTCCCCAGGGAAACGTTTGAGGAATAGTCAAGCCTGAGGGAAGTTTGGATGCCAAGAAAGCCGTGTTCTGAGCGAGTCAGACTGCGGACACAGTGGGCGAGATCTGGGCAGCTGCACAGCTAGCTACCGAGCAGCTTTCTATTCAAACCCGCTCTGGCAGAGGAGGAATGTTCTTTCTTTCATCACTTCTTTTTTTTTTTTTTTTTTAAAGGAAAGTCTTCTAAAAAAAAGCAATTACAAAAGATCCAGAGACACACCGATGTCACTGAGGGGGGAGACCCAGGTCATCCTCCAAAGTTGGTTTCAGGGAACCCTCACCCCATTAAAAAAAAAAAAAAAAAGCTTAGCTCTAAAAGGCAGCCTTAGACAATGGATCAGACGCCAAACCATGTGAAGTGCCCAGAGGCAACTCCAGAACACCCGGCCCACCAGTGGGTGGAGGCTGCCAAGGAGCCAGATGCTGTAGCTTTAAAAATATCTTCCGCTGCTTGGCATCTGCAACTGCAGGCTGCTGTCTCCAAGAAGGAGCAGTGAGGGCTGGGACAGCTGGGCAGGCGGCAGCAACCGGCGTGTATGTAACGAGAGCGCCTCTAACCACGGGGCTGCCCATTTGGCCTTGTTAAATCACCCCCAGCATATGGTGAGAGACATCTGCCCAGGATTTGGACCTCACAGACTGGAAGAGGAGGGCTAGACACAGAATTCTAAGGCCTGAGAGGCTGGAGGCAGCTGGGAAGGCATTTCTGGGGGCCAGGGACCTCATTTGACAGGGGAGACCAAATTCTGAGAAAGAAGGGACTGGCTCAAAGTCATGCAACAGTGTGCTGTCAGTATGATAGGGAATAATTCATTGAGTTTCTTTGAGACTCTGTTTACCTATCTGTGAAATGGGGTAACGTATATACCTTCTGGGCTTGATGTGCGGGTTAGATAAAATAATTTAAATGAATTGCCTCCTGCTCAGTACATTTTAGTTGAATATGGTTCTCCATCTTCCAATGACAGTGGTTGAAAACAGCCACTGACGTTATATTTTCAAGAGGCTTTGGAAAAGATCCAATACTTTCCTTTCATCCCTGCCTAGTGCTGGATGAAATTCACCTACACAGGAATTGCACCCTTTTCTGATTGCTATTAAAATGCAGCTTCAATTCCAAGGATAAAACTTTGAACTATGAAGAGTTTGCCCTCAAGGCAGGTTTTTTGTTTTTTTTGGGGGGGGGATAGGGAGTCCTAAAAAAAAAAAAGGCAAACTAGGAGGGGAGCCAACACCTTCATTGGAAAACAGCTCTGCTTCTCAGAGTCATTTAACTTCCCTCTAACTCAAATCTCAACTTCAAATAGTAAAACTGTGGTTTTATTTGTTTATTTTTTTGGCTTCCAGATAACATTCTATTGGATTATTTTTATGCCACTACCCTTCCATTTTATAAAGCCACTAGTTTATTCTTAAGTAGGGGAATGACGCAGCCTAGAAGGGAGTGGGGAAATACACTCCAATAGTGGTTATTAAGCAAGAGGAAATTCATACATATGCGCTGTGGACATTGGCCATGCATAGCTGAGGTAGCTGGAAGTGCTTTCCCCCCCTTGCATATGGGTACTTCACAAACATCTCTGAAGGCTATGGCATGTCCTTGGATGTACCTAACATCCTTCCCAAATGAAATCTAAGGACTTTCCATTATGGTGACATTACTACTCTGGCTTCATTACAGTGGATATTTGTGGCTGCATTGCCAGCATTTTTTCTCACCTGTCTTTAATCCCAACAGTCTCTAATTGCCTTTCAGAGCCTCAGTGGTTCCAGGTTCCACTGGAACCCAAACCACTCTAGGTGTGGAACATGACTGGGTTATTTCAAAGAATGTCTTTTGTCCTCTGGCCATAGTTTTAGTTTAAGGATGGGTCATAGGGCCTATGGATTCATAGTGACTCTCAAGTTTTTTGCTGGCATGCTGAGATTCTTTCTTGTTAGATATGAATGGAAAAGTAATGTGGAAGATTTCTGTCTTAAGACTCGAAAGAAGGCAGAATGGAGAAACTGAGTAACTGAGAATTGCTGGATCAAGCCATGACTGAAGGCCATGCTATAAGTGGGCTTTTCAGTGACAAGGGCCAATACAGTCTTTTATATTTTAAGCCTGTTTGTGTCATGTTTTTTATGTTTAGCAACTGAAAATATCCAGATATCCTCAGGAAAGCCCCAAGAAGTTGTATTTACAGATATTTGGCTTTGGTTAATTGTTAGATTGGATTGTCAACTTGACAAAACCATTAGAGTTTGGGGCAGATCATGCTGATTGTGCTCTTGCAAGAAAAACATAGCACCTCTAGATTGGGAATGAAGATAAATGGGGGCAAGTTCTCACCTACCACCAAAGGGAATATCTTTTTTGGTCCTCCAAGTCCCCACTTGGATTGACAAGTTGGTCATATTAAATTAGGGTTTACCAAACTTCAGCCATTTATCTATTAACCTCACAATTTTTTCTATATTCACCTGTACTATTAGTTACTTGATATTTTGCTTTAAGTCATGTTTCTTAGTTTTATAAAGTAGTAGTAAAATAGAATGTATATCATAATATCAAATGGGAAAATCAACATTTAATAGACATTTAATGGAAATTTAAATAATTTCCAATTGTGTTCTGACAATTGTGTCATTAGGCGATTCCATCATTGTGTGAACATCATACCGCATCCTTACACTAACCTAGATGGTACAGCCTACTACATACCTAGGCTCTATGGTATAGCCCATTGCTCCTAGGCTACAAACCTGTAACATGTTACTGTACTGAATACTGTAGGCAATTGTAGCACAATGATAAGTATTTGTGGATATCTGAGCACATCTAAACATAGAAAACGCACAGTAAAAATACATTATTATAGTCTTATGGAACCACCATCGTGTATCTAGTCCTTCATTGACCAAAATGTTGTTAAGGGCCACATGATTAGAATTTGAGGATTGAAATAAAAAAATCCATATTTAGTGTTAGTGTAAGTTTTGGGTTCTTATGTTGATTTTCATGTTTATGTCAAAGAACATATTAATATGTAAGTCTATGTGTTTGTGTATGTGTATATATTATATTATATATAGACAGTTATATTGGAGACCACCAACATAATTATTTGAGTTGCTAGGTTACTAATTTTTGTATGAGCTCATAAGAAAACTTCAACAATCTCTGTGTATATATTTTATTTTAAAAATAATTTTCATCAAATTTTTAATATAGATAAATACAAATAAATTAACCATAAATGGCCAATAATCCCACTGCCCACAGACTCCCTTTGACATTAAAAAAATAACAATACATGTCTGCACATACATTCTAATTTCTTATAAACATACCACTGATTAGGAAGATTGTAGCTCTGTAGTGGTCTTTCTGGAATTCAGAGTTTTAACCTAAAACTGTGTGAGTCACAGGTACCCTAAATGCCAGGCAAATATCCCGTTGGTTGCTTGGCCAGTTAGTACTTTTGTCAAGCTGTGACAGTCTAATTCAGTGCCTTGTGAACTTGTGACATACTGATCACCACAAATCATATTCTATAGGCAAATTCAGTGTTCCTGTGAGTTTTGGGCTCCTCGTGTCTGATTGTCACATACACACACCAGGGAATGCAGAGAACCATCATAAGTATTGTTACTGGTTCAACTTTGAAACAGAAACGTCTTACTCTCCTGCCTTCAAGCCCAGATTAAATGGAGAGTATCTTGAGATTGTGAGTCAAGCTGTTAACAAAAAACAAACAAACAAGAAGCCCACAGATGTTACCACTTTCACTACTTATCAGTGCAGTCACAATCTTTGTGAGGCCAGGCGTTCAAATCAAAATGCCAAAATAAAGACAATACCGAGGCTGGTATGTTTGCAAATATCACCCATAATTCTGACATCCCATGTTGGGGGGTTATCAGAGTAAGTTCATCCCTCTTTATGGTTGAACTCAAAGAAGTAACTACTATCATAATTTGAAATTATAAAATAGCATTTTATTAATAAAGTAGCAACATATGCACATTTATCCCACAGTATCTGAAAGTCAGGGGACCACATGATTTTTAAGGTGTTCTTTCAGCTCTAAAAATATAACATCCTTATTTTCCCCTTAGGCTGACTTGACTGCAAAGTTGTGGTTGTGAAAAATAATAGGAAAATGACAGGTAACATTTGTCCAGGGCTTTGCAGATTCACAGAGTGCTTTTGCTTGGAGGGAGAGTATGAGTTTCAATCCTTAACTCCAGCCTTGCATTTTCTGTGCTGCCTTCTTCCAGCGCCCCAGGCGATGTTACACACTTCACTGTCTAGGTCGCCCGGGCCCTGGCTTCCTAGTTTTGCACTGCCCTACCACGCCATTTCAAAATTACCTCTTTACACGATTGTCTCTGCCCCTGGATTGTGAAGTCCTCAAAGGAACAGACCAAGTCTTGCTCATTTTTGTATCTGCAGTGCCTAGTCCAGTGCAAAGTACTGACTTAATAAGTGTTTGGATGCTGGAGTGAATGAATGGTTTCTTGAGAATGAATAGAAAAACAAACTGAGCCCTGAGTGATTAGTTTTTTTTTTTTTCCATAAGCTCGGCACATGACTTCCTCATCAGGAATACTTATTAAGTAACAGCATATGTTGTCCTCATCAAGGAATATTTATGAAGCAACAAATTTGCACATAAAATTTGGCAAGGTACCACTGTCTCTGACATCTATTCTCTCTTCTCGGTTTTGACACCATCCCAGTTCATGTCCTCATTAACTTCTCTTGGGTCTGTTGCAAGAGCCCTGAACTCTTATCATCACACACCTGACCCATTCCTACCTGTGAGTCTCTGCTCATATGTTTCTCTCCACCTGGAACAGCTTTCCTCATCATTTCTGCACATTTGTAATCACCTGAACTTCAAGCCTTTCCTGACAGTTTCCTCTGGCCCAGTCCTAGCTGGAGGTAACAGAGTTCAGATACTCCATCTCCTGAAATTCTCTAATGCAGTATGTAACTCTTCCACTGTGTGCCATAGTTACTCATAAGCAGGCTTTCTTTACTCTTCTAGATTTTATTATTCTTGAGGGAAGAGTTTGTGTTGAATCATTTGTGTGTCTATCAGAGTATCCAAAGCATATAGTAGATGCTGCAAAAATATTTGCTGAAAGAACAATTTTTATAGCCCCTATGGCTCATTCTTCCTTTGTCTGAAACAACTTAAAAAGACTGGCATAGAATTCTAGAATATTGAATCAAGTTCATCCCTCCAACTAACAAATGAAATTATTCCTGCTCCTCATTGATGCATACGTATTGCTCGCTGTGTGTTCCTGGGCAGGTTAATTAGTGTCTCCAGTTCCCCAAGTTTTCTTTTGTAATCATGGTTAGTAGCTTAGACCTGAGGAACAAAATGAGGTAGTGGGTAAAAGGATTATTACAGGGCCTGGGACGTGATTGAGTCAGTGATCACTGCTGTTATAATTGTGGTTATTGTCATTGCCAAATCATGCTGCAGAAAAATCTTATAAACGTTGGAAATTAAAAGGCATGTGAATAGAGGAAGAACGTGAAAGCTATTTTGTAGCTGATGAGCCAGTCTCTCCCAATGGAGAACTCCTTGAGGACAGGTTTTGTGTCTTAGCTATCTCTGCATCCTCAGCATTCAGTCTGATGCTTGGTACGAAAAAGGTGTCTATTGAATGGCTTTCTGATGTAACCGTATGCATTTGTTGATTATGATAATAACAACCTTGGCATACTGAGTGCTCAGCAGTGACTGGAATCTAGTGTCCTAGATTTTTCACAAACTGTCTCGTGTAGTCCATATAACACTCCAGTCAGAAATGAGCTGCTCTCCTAGCTTGTGGCAGAGGTCACAACGACGAGGTAGCTGAACCATGATTAAGATGCAGATCTGTTGGATTCTAAAGCCCATGCTCCTAACCACTGCTGTGCACACTGGGATACTGCCCCACAGTGTTGGAAGGTTAAACAGTATTCCAGGCCCTGAACTAAGGAGGGCACAGAGAAAAGAAAGT
>VSMD01073067.1:0-28963 GCA_008750895.1 Mirza zaza
AATTAATTGGCCAACTAATATATATAGAAAAAATTAGCCGGGCATGGTGGCACATGCCTGTAGTCCCAGCTACTCGGGAGGCTGAGGCAGAAGAATGGCTTGAGCCCAGGAGTTTGAGGTTGCTGTGAGCTAGGCTGACGCCACGGCACTCACTCTAGCCTGGGCAATAAAGTGAAACTCTGTCTCAAAAAAAAAAAAAAAAAAAACAAAGAGTGGAAAAGAACCATAGTGGACAAATGGAAAACACAAAATTGGGTGGTAACTTAATCTGAAAATGTATCAGCCATTGCATTAAATTTATTAGAACTTGGCTGGGCGCGGTGGCTCACGCCTGTAATCCTAGCTCTCTGGGAGGCCGAGGTGGGCGGATCATTTGAGCTCAGGTGTTCGAGACCAGCCTGAGCAAGAGCGAGACCCCATCTCTACTATAAACGGAAAGAAATTAATTGGCCAACTAATATATATAGAAAAAAATTAGCCGGGCATGGTGGCACATGCCTGTAGTCCCAGTTGCTTGGGAGGCTGAGGCAGCAGGATTGCTTGAGCCCAGGAGTTTGAGGTTGCTGTGAGCTAGGCTGATGCCATGGCACTCACTCTAGCCTGGGCAATAAAGTGAGACTCTGTCTCCAAAAAAAAAAAGAACCTAAAGGCTTTCCTTCTAAAGACAAGCATTTCTGATTGGATTTTTTTTTTTTTTTTGACTAATGTTTTTCTCTCTGCTTCTTCTTTCTTTTCCCTTCCTATCCTGAACAATTTGGTCCCAAAAGACATTAGGTGAGGCATCTGTCTATAGAGGGAGGCAGGGCAGGTATGGCAGCCCAGAGTGGGGTGTCACAGCCTAAGCATGGTGAGAAGATTGTACACATAGTACATGGTACATGGAGGGCTGTCCCATGTGGGGGGGTCACAGTCCAAGAACAGTTAGGAAGGCATCCACATGGGAGCAAACCACACAGGGCATCCCTAGTGTGATGAGGAGGGCACTGAGGGTTCAGCGGGGCAACTGCCATAAGTGTCAGAGTCTCGGTCGAGTGAGAAGGGTTTCCACAGGGGGAGCTGCTGGCATGTTGTGTCAGAGCCTGAGCGAGTTGAGGAAAGCCTACAGGAGGAGCAGACTCGGAGTGTGAGAGCCAGGGGGCTTTTTGATAGACTTCCAGGGGCTCCAGAAAATGAGATTATCAAGCACAGACTAAAATCAAGTACTGTATCCACCTAGTCCAAAAAGATAAAAGGCAAGATTGAAAATTTCAGGAAAGAACTAGAAACTATTAAACAAAAAAAAGAAGATAACACATGAAAGGAACCAAATAGAAATTCTAAAACTGAAAACACAATAATTGAAATTAAGAATTGAATGGATGGTTTGGGATTTTCTGTTTTTCTCATTGTTGTTGTTGTTGTTGTTGTTTTAATTGAGACAAGGTTTCACTGTGTTGCCTGGGCTAGAATACAGAGGCATCATCGTAGCTCATGGCAACCTCAAACTCCTAGGCTTAAGCGATCCTCCAGCATCAGCCTCCAGAGTAGCTAGGACTACAGGCTGGTCTAGAACTCCTGGCCTCAAGCTATCCTCCCTCCTAGGCCTCCCAAACAGCTAGGATTATAGGCATGAGCCACGGCACCTGGCCTGGTTTTTTGTTTCGTTTTGTTTTGTTTTTGAGGCAGGGTCTCCTCTGTCACCCAGGCTGTAGTGTAGTGGTACTATCAAACCTCACTGCAACCTCCAACTCCTGGGCTTGAGCAATCCTCCTTCTTTGGCCTTCTGAGTAGCTAAAACTATAGGCACATATCACAATGCCTGACTAAATTTTTTAATTTTTATTTTTTTGTAGAGACACGGTCTTGCTATGTTGTCTAGGCTGGTCTTGAACTCCTGGGCTCAAGTGATCCTCCTGCTTTGGCTTCCCAAAGTGCTGGGATTATAGCTGGGAGCTATTGCACTGGCCAATGGATGGTTTTAATAACAAATTCCACACAGCTGGGTGAACTGGAAAATCAGACGAAATATCCAGAAAGAAGCACAGAGAAATAAAGAGAAGAGAAAAATTAAGGATACAGAGTAAGACACATAGAAAAGAGAGAGATTCAAACTCCCTGCCTTCACGGAGCAAGCCAGGGTAGTAAAATATATAGACAGTAGGTTAGATAGTGATAAGTTTAAGGGGGAGAATATAAAGCACAGAAGAGGGAATGAAATGTTGAGGAATAGAAACTTCATGTAAAAGTTTTAAGGAAAATCTTGGAGAAAGTGGGGAAGCAAGCCAATGCGTGGGAGAAGACCATTCCACACCAAGTTCAAAACAAGTGCAAAGGCAATGAGAGGGGAATGCAACTGACACGTGCAGGAACAGAAAAGAGACCAATGTGCTAGATCAGCAAGCATGAAGAAACAGCGGAAGAAAATGACAGGGAGGTAACAGGAATCAGTTTATGGAGGACAGGTAGATCGTAGTAAGGACTAGGCCTTTCACTCTGATATAGTAAGTCACTAGAGGGTTGGAGTACCATGGACTGACTGGCTGCTGTGTGGAGAACTGGCTTTCCAGGGACTGCAACAGGGGCACCAGGACAGTGGTAGGGTGGAAAGAATGTTTGAGAAAAGGTCAAATTCAGGAAACTTCATAGGTGTTGTTTTCAGAGCTCCTGACAAGTTGCCTGTGGGGTATGAAAGAGGTGAAGTACTCACAACACCAAAGTTTTTGGGCTGAGAAGTTAGAAGAGAGAAGATTAGAGAAGTTGCTGGTGTAAGAGCTCAATTTTGGACTGGGCACGGTGGCTCACACCAGTAATCCTAGCACTCTGGGAGGCCGAAGCAGGCGGATTGCTCGAGGTCAGGAGTTCGAAACCAGCCTGAGCAAGAGCAAGACCCCTTCTCTACTATAAATAGAAATTAATTGGCCAACTAATATACATAGAAAAAATTAGCCGGGCATGGTCGCACATGCCTGTAGTCCCAGCTACTAGGGAGGCTGAGGCAGCAGGATTGCTTGAGCCCAGGAGTTTGGGGTTTCTGTGAGCTAGGCTGATCCCACGGCACTCACTCTAGCCTGGGCAACAAAGTGAGACTCTGTCTCAAAAAAAAAAAAGAGCTCAATTTTGGCCATGTAAGCTTGAGATGCCTGTTAGGCATCCAAGTGTAAATGTTAAGTAGTTGGCTAGATGACTCTAGAGTTATACAGAGGTCCTGGCTTGAGAAAAGAAGCCGGGACCAACATATTCACCAACACATCTGAATGTCCTTACTATCCCAACTCTTGATACCTGAACACAGGAACTGAGGGAGTCCCCATAAATTTCCAGCTATTCCCTGCCTAAAATATTTTTTATAGGCCGGGCGAAGTGGCTCACGCCTGTAATCCTAGCACTCTGGGAAGCTGAGGCAGGCGGATTCCTCGAGGTCACGAGTTCGAAACCAGCCTGAGCGAGAACCATCTCTTAAAAATAGAAAGAAATTAATTGATCACTTAAAAATATATATAGAAAAAAATTATCTGGGCATGGTGGCGCATGCCTGTAGTCCCAGCTGCTCTGGAGGCTGAGGCAGTAGGATTGCTTGAGCCTAAGAGATTGAGGTTGCTGTGAGCTAGGCTGACGCCATGGCACTCACTCTAGCCTGGGCAACAAAGTGAGACTCTGTCTCAAAAAATAAAAAAGAAAGCTCTGTGTATTTTTTAAGGTATTTTTTCCTCCCATTTAAAGGCAAATTCTGAGACATTTATAAAGTCTGGGTATTTTTTCTTTTACCAGTTTTTTGTTTGGGCTCTCAGGATTATTGGTTCTGGCAAGCTTAGCCAGACTGGCTTTTCTTTTCTTTCTATTAATTAATGATTATCTAGGATATTTTTTAGGGACATTTTAAAAACACATACATAATGTTTATTGTGGTTAGAAAACAATTTCTAAACGTACCTGAGGGAAATCTGTATCGGGAACATGATTGCCTGGGGTTTTCTTTTATTTTTAACTGAAGTTAACCAACCTGATAACATAGAAGAGCTTCTTAAAAATGTCTGTAAATGTTATTTTTTTAAAAAACACTGGAAGATGGCTCACGCCTGTAATCCTGGCGCTCTAGGAGTCCGAGGCGGGCGGATTGCTCGAGTTCAGGAGTTCGAAACCAGCCTGAGCAAGAGCAAGACCCCCTTCTCTACTATAAATAGTAAGAAATTAATTGACCAACTAATACATATAGAAAAAATTAGCTGGGCATGGTGGTGCATGCCTGTAGTCCCAGGTACTCGGGAGGCTGAGGCAGGAGGATCGCTTGAGCCCAGGACTTTGAGGTTGCTGTGAGCTAGGCTGACGCCACGGCACTGACTCTAGCCTGGGCAACAAAGTGAGACTCTGTCTCAAAAAAAAAAAAAAAAAAAAACACTGGAAGAAAAAATATTCTGTTATGTCTCACGTATTTAGGTTATCTTTCATGAAGCTGATTAAAAATATGAAACTTTAAAACATAAAAAAAAATTTCAAGGAGAAAATCTATGTATTGATATTACGTATATGAGATATGAGCAGTCAAATAAAATGAGGACTGAGAAATGACCATTGGCTTAAGCAAAATGGAAATCATTGGTGGCCTTGAGAAGGGCAGTCCCAGTGGTTTAGTCAAAGCAAAGCATTATTGATTGATCTGATAAAAACTCTGGGCTGGGTGTGGTGGCTCACACCTATAATCCTAGCACTCTGGGAGACCGAGGCGGGTGGATGGCTCAAGATCAGGAGTTCAAGACCAGCCTGAGCAAGAGCGAGACCCCATCTCTAGTAAAAATAGAAAGAAATTGGCCGGGCGCAGTGGCTCATGCCTGTAATCCTAACACTCTGGGAGGCCGAGGCAGGCGGATTGCTCCAGGTCAGGAGTTCAAAACCAGCCTGAGCAAGAGCAAGACCCCGTCTCTACTATAAATAGAAAGAAATTAATTGGCTAACTAATATGTATAGAAAAAATTAGCCAGGCATGGTGGCGCATGCCTGTAGTCCCAGCTACTTGGGAGGCTGAGGCAGCAGGATTGCTTGAGCCCAGGAGTTTGAGGTTGCTGTGAGCTAGGCTGATGCCACGGCACTCACTCTAGCCTAGGCAACAAAGCGAGACTCTGTCTCCAAAAAAAAAAGAAAGAAATTAATTGGCTAACTAAAAATATATAGAAAAAATTAGCCGGGCATGGGGGCGCATGCCTATAGTCCCAGCTACTTGGGAGGTTGAGGCAGGAGGATCGCTGAAGCACAGGAGTCTGAGGTTGCTGTGAGTTAGGCTGACGCCATGGCACTCTAGCCCAGGCAACAGAGCCAGACTCTGTCTCAAAACAAACAAACAAAAAACTCTGAATCTTCTTCCCTCCAAATACCTGTGTATATGTATGCACAATTTTACACATAATTTCACAAGGGTTTCATGGACCCCAGAGTCCTATTCATGGCATTAGGGATCCATCCATCTCAATCTAAAAATTCTTGGAAAACAGCCAGGCCTGGTAAGTTCTGGAGACTGAAATCCTGGTGACTCAGGAGGCTGAGTCAAGAGGATCGAGGATTGCTGAGTTTGAGGCTGCAGTGAGCTATGACTGCACCACTGCAGTCCAGCCTGGCAAGACTCTGTCTCTAGGCTGCTCTGATGGTAGTGGGTTATCAGAACTTATTAACATTAGTGTCACTAAAGTTGGTATTCAACCCCCCACTGCTAAATTTACTGGCTTTAAAAAAAAAAAAAGAAAAAGACTCTGTCTCTAAAAAAAATCCGGTGAGAGATTAGAAAACTGAGTGGGAGGGTAGGCCCTGACAGGAGAGATAAATTTTCACTTTATACCCTTAGACTATTCAAATATTTTAAACATCTGCATATCTTACTTTTCAACAAAAAGTTAAGTAAAACAAAATTTTATTTAAGTTTCTATTAATACTCCTTTAATACTTAACTCTGCACGTGTGTAAAAGTTCCTGTAACACACAAAACTCTTTAGTGCCTAGGAGTCTTTGCATATTTTTTTTCTGTCTGTCTGGAATGTTTCTCCCCACTGACCCTTGCACTGCATGCTAATTCTTTTTCCTTTAGATCACAAGTGTCACCAAGTTAGAGAGGTTCCCCTGTCAGATACTTTTGTCCACATTCCCAATAGCCATTCTCTGCTTATTGCTCAGACAGCTCAGGAAGTACTTCCTGTCCCCTAGCCCCAGGAGATAAACCATTATTTTAAGGCTGTCCTGGTACAGTAATTCCACAGGATTGGGTAAGGGATGGCTATGCCACCCAGTTCGGATCAGGGAGAAGTTGAGGGAAGTATGATGGGGTTTCTGGGGAAAACAGTTCTCCCTGACAAAAAGGGGCAGCAAAGAGAAGACCTCCAAGTGGCTGAGTTAGCTTAGGCTGTCTGGAGTTGCAGCAGTCATCCATGAACCAGGTTGGGGAAGCATGGGAATCGCAGAGCAGCCACACTAGGGCTCTGACTTCCTCATGCTACTTAAATGATCCAAACCCCACTGCCACGTATGTTCGGGCTTCTTTTAGGTGAGTTAATAAATGTCTTCCCTGTTTATGTCATCTTTGGTTGGTGCTTTGTAACGTGCAGCTGAAAGCTCCTAGAGACAACACTCTCCCTGATTACCCAGTCTAAAGGAGGTTGTGTCTTGTCCCCCTCTCCTTTTCCACACTCCCTGCAGCTGATAGCCTCTCTGCCCTTTATCTTTTGTTTGTTGGTTGGTTGGTTTCTTTGTTTAAAAAATTAGGTCTCTGGCCAGGCTTGGTGGCTCCCGCCTGTAATCCTAGCACTCTGGGAGGCCAAGGCGGGCAGATTGCTCCAGGTCAGGAGTTCGAAACCATCCTGAGCAAGAGCGAGACCCCTTCTCTACTATAAATAGAAAGAAATTAATTGGCCAACTTATATATATAGAAAAAATCAGCCGAGCATGGTGGCACATGCCTGTAGTCCCAGCTACTTGGGAGGCTGAGGCAGGAGGATCTCTGGAGCCCAGGAGTTTGAGGTTGCTGTGAGCTAGGCTGACACCACGGCACTCACTCTAGTCTGGGCAACAAAGAAAGACTCTGTCTCAACAAAAAGAAATAAAAAAATAAAAATGAGTTCTCCCCATGTTGCCCAGGCTGGAGTGCACTGGCTATTCACAGGTGCTATCATAATGCACGGTAGCCTTGAAGGCTTGGGCTCACACAATCCTCTCACCACAGGCTCCCGAGTAGCTGGGGCTACAGGTGCATGCCATCGTGCCTGGCTAATTAAAAAAATAAATTTTTTTTTAGAGACACGCTGGTCTCTATGTTGCCCAGGTTGATTTTTTTTTTTCTTTTTGAGACAGAGTCTTACTTTGTTGCCCAGGCTAGAGTGAGTGCCATGGCATCAGCCTACCTCACAGCAACCTCAAACTGCTGGGCTCAAGCAATCCTACTGCTTCAGCCTCCCGAGTAGCTGGGACTACAGGCATGCGCCACCATGCCCGGCTGATTTTTTCTATGTATATTAGTTGGCCAATTAATTTCTTTCTATTTATAGTAGAGATGGGGTCTCGCTCTTGCTCAGGCTGGTTTCAAACTCCTCACCTTAAGCGATCCGCCCGCCTCAGGCTTCCAGAGTGCTAGGATTACAGGCAGGAGCCACCACGCCGGGCCGGCCCAGGTTGATCTTGAACTTCTGGCCTCAAGCGATCCTCCCATCTCACCTCCTGAGTAGCTGGGATTACAGGTGTGTGCCACTGTGACCAGCTCCTTATCCATTTCTTTTCTGAAACATATCATACTTCCAATTTATATATTGTACATTGTATTTGTCTGACTTTCTCTTGTTTTTTCTCAAAGAATACAAGTTCTTTGAGGATAGGGACTTCCTGTCTTCTCCACTATTGTACTACTGCCTGGCACAATAAATATCTGTTTAAAATAATAAAAAAATGTCAGCATCATCTTCCTCCAAAAAAAAAAAAAAGAATGAATGATGGAATAAATGAACAAACATAGCAGTCTCCACCCTGCTAATTGCATAAGCCTTGAGGATGACGTATATGTCCTATATCCTCAAAATGTAACCTAATACCAGGCACTTAACCTATAAATAGTAAACAGTTGTCCAATTAGTTAATGGTGCCCAGCTGAATCTCAGGCTGTCAACAGTATCTCTGTACTATGAAGGGTTCTGGCCCAAATAAAGATTAGAAGGGAAAGTTTTTAAAAAATAAAACCAAAAATACATAATTTCTGGACCTATTTTTGTTCCATGCAGCTATTGTCCTTTATTCCATTGGGATGTATGTATCTGTGGCCTTAAACTAACTCATACAAGCTTAGGTAATTGGAGTACACTATACTACTACATCCAAGAAAAAATAAATTACCTGTAATTGTGCATAGTCTCTTATTCTTCATTTCAGTACCTTTTTTTTTTTTTTGAGACAGGGTGTCACTCTGTTGCTCGGGCTAGAGTACAATGGTGTCAGCATAGCTCATTACAACCTGAATCTGGAACTCATGGCCTCAAGGGATCCTCCCACCTCAGCCTTTCAAAGCACCAGGATTATACGCGTGAGCCACTGTGCCTGGCCCCTTTCTTTTTTTCTTTTTTTGAGACAGAGTCTTCCTTTGCCTCCTCAACTAGAATGCAGTGTCATCATCATAGCTCACAGCAACCTCCAACTCCTGGGCTCAACGGATTCTCCCACCTCAGCCTCCCAAAGTGCTAGGATTACAGGCGTGAGCCATGGTGCCAGGCAAAACTTTTTATACAAAATGAGAAAGACAGTCCCCTCTCCCCCAGCCATCTCTCCAAAAAATACAAAAAACTAGCCAGGCATGAGGGCACATTCCTGTAGTCCCAGCATTTTGAGAGGCTGAGGCAGGAGGAGCAACTGAGCCCAGGAGTTTCAGGTTGCTGTGAGCTCTGATGCGCTCCAGCCTTTTAACAGACAGAGTGAAACCCTGTCTCTTAAAAAGAAAAAAGAAAAAAAGAATTTTTTTTTTTTGAGACAGAGTCTTGCCCTGTTACCCCAGCTAGAGTGCCATGGAGTCAGCCTAGCTCACAGCAACCTCAAACTCCTGGGCTCAAGCGATCCTCCTGCCTCAGCCTCCATGTAGCTGGGACTACAGGCATGCGCCACCACGACCAGCTAATTTTTTCTACTTTTAGTAGAGACAGGATCTTGCTCTTGCTCAGGCTGGTCTCGAACTCCTGTCCTCAAGCGATTCTCCTGCCTCGGCCTCCCAGAGTGCTAGAATTACAGGTGTGAGCCACCACGCCCGGTCTGTCCATCCTTAATAATATTTTTAATTGCTCAGGGAGCCGGATGTGTTAGCGCATCTGTAGTTCCAGCTACTCAGGAGGCTGAGGTGGGAGATTTGCTTGAGCCCTATCTCTAAAATCCCCTGAGACCCTGTCTCTAAATAAACAAACAAATTGAGCCTCTGCCTATTTAATTTTTATTTTTTCAGAGACAGGGTCTTGCTCTGTTACCCAGGTTGGGCTCAAATGATCCTTCTGCCTCAGTCTCCTGAGTAGCTGGGACTACAGACACATGCCACTAGTTTTAAAATTTTTTTGTAGAGACTGGGCTTTATTATGTTGCCCAGCTGGACTCCAACTCCTAGCCTCAAGCCATCCTCCAGATTGAGCCTCCCAAAGTCCTGGGATTACAATAATTTTGAATCACCACTTGCAGCCTCAATAAATTTTTTCCTTCCTTCCTTCCTTCCTTCCTTCCTTCCTTCCTTCCTTCCTTCCTTCCTTCCTTCCCTTACTCCTTTCTGTCTTTCTTTCTTTCTTTTCCTTCCTTTCTTTCTTTTCCTTTCTTTCTTCTTTCTCTTTCTCTCTCTCTCTCTCTCCTCTCTCCTCCCTCTCTCTCCCTCTCCCCCCCCTTTCTTTCTTTCTGACAGGGTCTTGCTTTGTCACTCAGGCTAGAGTGCAGATTATAGCTAACGGAAGCCTCAAACTCCTGGGCTAAAGTGATCCTCCTGGCCAGGCGTGGTGGCTCACGCCTGTAATCCTAGCACTCTGGGAGGCTGAGGCGGGCGGATTGCTCCAGGTCAGGAGTTTGAAACTAGCCTGAGCAAGAGCGAGACCCTGTCTCTACTATAAATAGAAAGAAATTAATTGGCCAACTAATATACATAGAAAAAATTAGCTGGGCATGGTGGCGCATGCCTGTAGTCCCAGCTACTCGGGAGGCTGAGGCAGCAGGATTGCTTGAGCCCAGGAGATTGAGGTTGCTGTGAGCTAGGCTGATGCCAGGGCACTCACTCTAGCCTGGGAAACAAAGTGAGACTCTGTCTCAAAAAAAATAAAAAAAAAAAGTGATCCTCCTGAGTAGCTGAGACTATAGGTACACACCACCACGCCCAGCTAATTAATTTTTCTTTTCTTTTCTTTTCTTTTCTTTTCTTTTCTTTTCTTTTCTTTTCTTTTCTTTTCTTTTCTTTTCTTTTCTTTTCTTTTCTTTTTCTTTTGAGACAGTCTTACTCTGTTGCCCTGAGTAGAGTGCAGTGGCATCATTGTAGCTCACTGCAACCTCAAACTCCTGGGCTCAAGCAATCCTCCTGCCTCAGCCTCCCGAGTAGCTGGGACTATGGCACATGCCATGACACCACGCTAATTTTCCTATTTTTAGTAGCTATGGGTTCTCTTGCTCTTGCTCAGGCTGGTCTTGAACTCCTGAGCTCAAGCAATCCTCCCACTTGGGCCTCCCAGAGTGCTAGGATTACCTCGCCTGGCCCCCAATAAACTTTTAAGAAAATTAAAAGTTGGAGGTCAAAAAAAGAATCGTATCTGGACACCTCCAAGGGTGTGAATCAGCCATATGGTTTTCCAAAGTTAACTGTTAGCCAGAAATATCCTTAACAGTCTTTCAACAACAGTAAAGACATTAACTTGTATAAATTTAGGCATCCTAAGATCCCCAGAAGGCTCTTGCAATTTCTGTCAATTAACAATTGCATTCCCAGCGGAGTCTGGAGACAAAATGCAGAAATGGCACCTTGAAAGGGGAAGGAAAAGAAGGAAGAACAGGTCATAAGCCTTGGACCTCAGGTGGCCGAAGGAGAGGATGTATTTGGTGTGTGCCACATCTTTGTGTCCTTCAATGACAGCTTTGTTCATGTCCACTCATCTTTCTGGCAAGGAAACCATCAGCTAAGCAACTGGTGGGATGGAGGTGAAAGCTGACGGAGATGAATCCTTTCCATATGCTGCCGTGTTGGCTGCCCAGGATGTATCCCAGAGGTACAAGGATCTCAGCATCACTGTCCTGCACATCAAACTCTGGGCCACCGGAGGAAATAGCACCAGGACCCCTGCACCTGGGGCCCAGTCAGCCATCAGAACCCTGGCCCGCTTGGGAATGAAGATGGGGCAGATTGAGGACATCACCCCCATCCTCTCCGACAATACCCACAGGAAGGGAGGTGGCCATGGTTACTGTCTGTGAACTGGACTCCATAATATTTTCTTTTTTTTTTTTTGAGCCAGAGTCTCGCTTTGTTGTCCAGGCTAGAGTGAATGCCGTGGCATCAACCTAGCTCACAGCAACCTCAAACTCCTGGGCTCAAGTGATCCTCCTACCTCAGCCTCCTGAGTAGCTGGGACTACAGGCATGCGCTGCCATGCCTGGCTAGTTTTTTCTATATATATTAGTTGGCCAATTAATTTCTTTCTCTTTATAGTAGAGACGGGGGTCTCGCTCTTGCTCAGGCTAGTTTCGAACTCCTGACCTCGAGCAATCCACCCGCCTCGGCCTCCCAGAGTGCTGGGATTACAGGCGTGATACAATATTTTCTGTTAATAAATCTCCGTCGTGTAAAAAAAGAATTGCATTCCCTAAAACATCTAGCCTCCATGTCCTTCCTAGATCTATCAGGCAGTGAAGTACACCCTTGGCAACTATTTTGGGTAGCTGAAGTTCCAAGTGCCATAAAATTGTTTTTAAAATTTTAGTTTGAAAACATGTTACATGTTGTTGGAAGTGAGGCTTCCTAAGTTAGTTTAGCAACAGGTTCTTCTGCCCTTATCTGTGATATTTTAAAAAGCAAAGTAAATGTTTGAATACTTTAATATTCAGCTTGTTCTGTTAATTCTCTGAACACGGTCAACACTCTTATCTAAGTTTGCCTTATGATGCAGTAGCAGCGTTTTGAGTTACTTTTCAAAAAAGTACTTTTCATGTGTATTGTTTTTGTGTTTCAGACTAAGCACAGGAACAGTTCCAACAATTATATTACTTGCTTTCACATTTTAAAGGCACTTTAAAATAAAATCTCCTGATTCTAGTAAGCATTGTAGTTTTCTTGTAAAAATAATTTTAAAAAGTAAGGATAAATAATTATAAATTTTTTACAAAATAAATAAATAAATAAAATAAAATCTCCTTCTCTTGTAGGTTTTTGCAGCTAGGTGGCTATTTAAAAAAAACCTCTCTCCTCTAAATCTCTGACTGTTATCTTTAAGGCAGAAAGCTACGTGGACCCTATGGGAAAGTTTCTTTGGTTGGAAGTCTGATATTTTGTAAAACATTTTTTTTTTTCAAGTAAAGATTTTATGAAACTTGGTCTCTAAAAAAAAAAATTTGGTTTGTATCCATTAAAACACAGGAAAATATTTGGGGAATAAGCCTTAGATGAAAGATCAAATGTCATCTTTAATATGAACAGGTTGGTCCCCATTTATATAGTTGTTAGCAAAAAAAAAAAAAAAAAGGGAGAAAGAAAAAGAATGCTGTCCCCCTGAGAGGGGGAAAAAGAAGAAGAAAAAACGCGGGTTGGTGATCACAGAGCTCTGACAGAACGCAAGCAATATGGGGAAAGAAATACGCTGCTGACCTCTAGTGCTTAAAAGAAGAAGTACAATCCGGGCACGGTGGCTCATGCCTGTAATCCTAGCCACTCCGGGAGGCGGAGGTGGGCGGATTGCCGGAGTTTAGGAGTTTGAGGTTGCTGTGAACTAGGCTGGTAGCAGGGCACTGTACTCAGGGAAACGGAGTGAGATTCTGCCGCAAAAAAAAAAAAAAAAAAAAAATTAAGAAGATTACATTTTCCACTAAGACCCAAAGTGAAAGAAGGACTGTCATCAAATACCACTGCCAGGCTGGTCACTGATTTCGCTGGTATAAAGAGAATATACAGGCCGGGCGCGGTAGCTCAAGCCTGTAATCCTAGCTCTTTGGGAGGCCGAGGCGGGCGGATCGTTTGAGCTCAGGAGTTCGAGACCAGCCTGAGCAAGAGCGAGACCCCATCTCTACTATAAACAGAAAGAAATTAATTGGCCAACTAAAATATATATAGAAAAAATTAGCCGGGCATGGTGGCACATGCCTGTAGTCCCAGCTACTTGAGAGGCTGAGGCAGCAGGATTGCTTGAGCCCAGGAGTTTGAGGTTGCTGTGAGCTAGGCTGACGCCACGGCACTCACTCTAGCCCGGGCAACAAAGCGAGACTTCGTCTCAAAAAAAAAGAATATACAGTCAAGTTTAAACCTTTTACATTTGTTATGATCGTAGATATATTTTGATGCAGTGCTATTGTCTTATAAGCATTTTATCTTTTTTATTTGTTTGTTTACCATGTTTTCTCTTTGCCTTCAGTTCAATTAACAGTTTTATTAATATCTCCCCTTGACTGGCTCAGAAACTATGAATTGTATTTCGATTCTTTTATTTTATTTTTTAGTGACAGGGTCTCATTCTGTCACCTGGGCTAGAGTGCAGTGACATCATCATAGCTCACTGCAACCTCAAACCTCCCAAGTAGCTGGGACTACCTGTGCCACCAGACCCAGCTACTTTTTCTATTTTTTTGTAGAGACTGGCTCTTTTTTGCAGGTCTCACTCTTGCTCAGTCTAGTCTCAAACTCCTGGCCTCAAGCAATCCTCTTGTCTGGGCCTCCCAAAAGTGCTAGGATTACAGGCATGAGCCACCACACCCGCCCAGTCGATTCTTTTAGAAGTTACACTAAATTTTTTTTTACACACCTTGAATAAACTTTTCTCTAACAAAATCCTGAGTTATTCAGTGTTGTTATCTTCCTCCTGAATAAGGCCTTATTCTTCCTCCTGAATCACAAGGGCATGATTGCTCTGTGGGTTGATTCTACACCTATTGCTGGGGGTAAAGGCACAAAATGGCATTCAGTTGTGGTCAGTGAAACATGAGGAGTCTCTTGAGATTTTATGAGCACTGTTAAAGCCATCTTGCTGGAAACCTGAGAATAAGGCCTACTCTGAAGATAGGAAAGCACAGCACCTTAAAGACACTATTGAGCTCTTGAATCAATCAACCATGAGGCCTACCCTGCCTGAGGCCTTCCTGTAATGTGAGATAGTACATTTCCTTGTACTTTAACACATTAAATGCCATGTGAATTGTATTTAACTCACGCTAGGTTTTTTTTTTTTTTTTTTTTGAGACAGAGTTTCACTCTGTTGCCGCGGCTAGAGTGCCGTGGCGTCAGCCTAGCTCACGGTAACCTCAAACTCCTGGGCTCAAGTGATCCTTCTGCCTCAGCCTCCTGAGTAGCTGGGATTACAGGCATGTGCCACCATGCTTGGCTAATTTTTTCTATATATTTTTAGTTGGCCAACTAATTTCTTTCTATTTTTAGTAGAGATGGGGTCTCGCTCTTGCTCAGGCTGGTCTTGAACTCCTGACCTTGAGCCATCCACCGCCTTGGCCTCCCAGAGTGCTAGCATTACAGGCCTGAGGCACCGTGCCGGGCTGACTCATGCTAGTTTTGAGCCTGGGCCCTTGTGAAACATATGTAACTCACAGGTGTCTTTACCTTGGGGGCCTCAATAGCTATTTCTTAAGTTGCATATAACTCATGCACAGAAAACAATAAAAAATAACACAGTTTTCATTAAATTAGAAAGGATCATTTTGTTTTTGAAGGTTTTATTCTATTTTCATAATAAAACATCATGGCTCTAAGGAAAAAAATTTTTTTGTAGTGTGGCAATGTGCTAAGCCAGCTTTAAGTCAGGGTTTTTGTTCCTCGTTGCTCAAAGCATTCCAAATAATATAGATAGACCCTTATATATTCTTTCATTTTTATTTAGTATTTTAGTTCCATCTTTTATTTTTACACAAAAAGTTGTTTGAATAGTCAGTAGGAAGTTAAAATTTAGCAATATATTTTACTAATATCAGTGTATATCATTGTTTATTATATCTTTCTCCTTACTATTGGGTTAATTTTTCTTTTTTTTTACTTTTCTTTTAAGACAGAGTCTCGCTCTGCTGCCTGGGCTAGAGTGCTGTGGCATCAGCCTAGCTCACAGCAACCTCAAACTCCTGGGCTCAAGCAATCCTTCTGCCTCAGCCTCTTGAGTAGCTGGGACTACAGGCATGTGCCACCATGCCCGGCTAAGATTTTTCTATTTAGTTTTAGTTTTCCAGCTAATTTCTTTCTATTTTTTAGTAGAGACAGAGTCTCACTCTTGCTCAGGCTGGTCTTGAACTCCTGACCTTAAGTGATCCTCCCATCTTGGCCTCCCAGAGTGCTGGGATTACAGGCATGAGCCACCGCGCCCAGCCAGAAATAAGTAATTTTATCACACAGTCTTTTTTTTTTGTTTTTTTTTTTTTGTTGAGACAGAGTCTTACTTTATTGCCCAGGCTAGAGTGAGTGCCGTGGCCTCGCTCACAGCAACCTCAAACTCCTGGGCTCAAGCAATCCTGCTGCCTCAGCCTCCCAAGTAGCTGGGACTACAGGCATGTGCCACCATGCTCGGCTAATTTTTTTTTCTATATATATTAGTTGGCCAATTAATTTCTTGTAGAGACGGGGTCTCGCTCTTGCTCAGGCTGGTCTCGAACTCCTGAGCTCAAAGGATCCGCCCACCTCGGCCTCCCAGAGAGCTAGGATTACAGGTTTGAGCCACTGGGCCCGGCCTATCACACAGTCTTTAACGCATACCTCAAAACGTGATGATAGGCCGGGAGCGGTGGCTCAAGCCTGTAATCCTAGCTCTCTGGGAGGCCGAGGTGGGTGGATCCTTTGAGCTCAGGAGTTCGAGACCAGCCTGAGCAAGAGCGAGACCCCNGAGGTGGGTGGATCCTTTGAGCTCAGGAGTTCGAGACCAGCCTGAGCAAGAGCGAGACCCCATCTCTACTATAAATAGAAAGAAATTAATTGGCCAACTAATATATATAGAAAAAATTAGCCGGGCATGGTGGCACATGCCTGTAGTCCCAGCTACTTGGGAGGCTGAGGCAGGAGGATTGCTTGAGCCCAGGAGTTTGAGGTTGCTGTGAGCGAGGCTGACGCCACGGCACTCACTCTAGCCTGGGCAACAAAGCAAGACTCTGTCTCAAAAAAAAAAACAAAAAAAACAAAAAAAAAGTGATGATCCAAATTCCCCTATCTCTGCAGTTGGAACCCAAAAATTCACCAAGGCGTTGAAAGAAGTCCATATATAAATGAAATATATTTATGTTTTGATATTGCAATGATAAGATACCAAACTTAAAATATTGATACAAAGGTGTTAGGGTGTGAAATCTCTATGCAGGTGAGAAAGAATTCTCTGACAGAGTTTAAGATAGAGAGAATTGCAGTTTATTTACTCTCCCTCTGAGAGAGATCACAGTGTGAGAAAATAGAGAAATGTTGGCCCTGAGGCCAAAGGACTCTCTGGCTCTTTATTAGGGCAGACTGAGGAGGGGTAAGGGGGGCATTTATGACAGTAGTGCAATTAGCAGAAGACCCCTGAGAAACTGCTGTGTTGGCTTTTTCTGTTTCTCACGTAGCAGATTGACAACATAAATTAGTTTTTTCTTTCTTCCCGATTGTGGGAGGCATCTGGTGCGGTCTCATCTTGGGGGTGGGGAGGAAGTTCGAAGTCAGAACTTTTTCAAGGCTGTTTAAACAATACTCAAAAACCTTTTTACAGGCAGTGAATTTTTTGATGACAGTCCATCAGATAGTCTACCCTTTCCTCCCCTCCCCTGAAAACTCTTTTCTCTTTTGGAATGTAAACTGATCAGTTCTGGTGAATGTTAATGAGGATTTGTACCTTCTTTCGTTGGCTCAACTTCCTTCCTTTGATTGCTAGGTAAACATCTCTATAGGCAAGAGATTCATGTTACTATCCTTAGAGGCAGAGTTTATGGTACTCTAAGTGGCTGCCAGTTAGAAATATCTTTTCTTTCTTTTTTTTATTTAGGATATATTTTTATTCTTTTTTTTTTTTTTTTTTAAGAGATGAGGTCTTGCTATGTCTCAAACTCCTGGCCTCAAGCGATCCTCCCACTTTACATCTAGCAGGCAGTCTGAGTGAAGATGTTTGGTGAACATGAGACTATCCAGTTTTATAGATAGGGAGACTATTCAGTTCATGGTTGTAGCATTCATTGATGAGGATGTCTGAAATGGTTATTTCATTAGGAATTTCGATGTGGTGATTTTTCTATTATCCTTTTAACATTTGTTGGCTGGCATTTTTCTTTTTTCTTTTTGAGAGAGTCTTGCTGTATCTGCCAGGCTTAGAGTGCCATGGTGTCAGCCTTGCTCACAGCAACCTCAAACTGGGCTCAAGCAATCCTTCTGCCTCAGCCTCCAGAGTAGCTGGGACTATAGATGTGCACCACCACACCTGGCTAATTTTATCTATTTTTAGTTGCCTGGCTAATTTTTTCTATTTTTAGTAGAAACAGCGTCTTGCTCTTGCTCAGGCTGGTCTCCAACTGTTGACCTCAAGTTATCCTCTGGTCTCAGCCTCAGAGATTTATTTATTTATTTTTGAGACAGAATCTTACTCTGTTGCACATGCTAGAGTGCCGTGGCGGCAGCCCAGCTCACAGCAACCTCAAACTCCTGGGCTCAAGCAAACTTACTACCTCAGCCTCCCCCAAGCAGCTGGGACTATAGGCATGTGCCACCATGCCCAGCTAATTTATATATATGTGTGTGTATATATATATATATATAGTTGTTTTGTTTTGTTTTTAGTTGTCCAGCTAATTTCTATTTTTTTAGTAGAGACGGGGTCTCGCTCTTGCTCACGCTGGTCTCAAACTGCTGAGCTCAAACGATCCAACCGCCTTGGCCTCCCAGAGTGCTAGCATGCCCGGCCAGAGATTTATTTTCTTATTAGTTGTAGACTGTTCTTTCAAAAGGACAGGGATTAGATTTAAATTTACCCAAGAGTTTATAGTTAGGAATTATGCAATGATATTAAAGATTTATTGGCTTTTGAAAGTCTGATATTAGTTTTGTGGTTATGCTGAATAGAAGAAATCTTATACAAATGCACTCTGATATTACAGATAAAGATATTACTCTGATACTTACAGATGAAGGGGTGTGATTTGATTTTTAAAATCTGTCCCAGTGGGCATTAGAGGATAGGGACCTATAGATGAAGCAAGATTGGCCTTCAGTTAATAACTGTTGAAGCTAGGTGATGGGTATGGGTGTTTATTATTCATTACGCTCTCAGGAATTGTACAGGTGCAGGTTTGGAATTTTACTCTATTTACAAACTAAACTGTTAGTGAGCCTGTTATTATTTCATGGATGCTGGCAGAAGACACAGGATTTCTGGTTCAGAGACAAAAAACCTTAATCACAGCAAAAGGAGCAGCCAGCACTTCATGTCGGTTTGTAACAGTTTTCTATCCCCTAAATACCCCCAGGTGGGTGATACTTTAAAGGGCCCATATGGCTGCCCGCTTACACTGTGGCTTGCACTATCAGAGAGAATCGCTGAGTGTGGGAAATTTGGTGTTTCTTTTTTTTTTTGAGACAGAGTCTTACTTTGTTGCCTGGGCTAGAGTACCGTGCCGTGCTTTGGCGTCAGCCTGGCTCACAGCAAGCAACCTCAAACTCCTGGGCTCAAGCGATCCTTCTGCCTCAGCCTCCCGAGTAGCTGGGACTACAGGCATGCGCCACCATGCCAGGCTAATTTTTTCTATATATATTAGTTGGCCAATTAATTTCTTTCTATTTATAGTAGAGACAGGGTCTTGCTCTTGCTCAGGCTGGTTTCGAACACTAGACCTTGAGCAATCCGCCCACCTCGGCCTCCCAGAGTGCTAGGATTACAGGCGTGAGCCACCATACCCAGCTGAGATTCAGTTTTTAAAGTAAGTAGAAGCTAAGTCTGCTATTGTTTCTGGAGGAGACAGTACTTTATCCCTTAAGGTTGCTTGCTGAAAACACAACTCTGAAAAATAGTCCAGGTAGGCGTAGCTATGGCCCAGAATTTTTGATATACCCAACAAGAACTTTTAATTCTCTCTGTGCCCATCCACCATTTGACTTGCCATCTACTGTTACCAGAGAGGCTCAAGATTTCCCTCAGTTTCTCCATTTTCTGTGCCGGGGTGGGACTGTGGAGGCTACTCGCCCATGCTTCCTTCCTCCCTGGATTTTGTTAATAAAATTTTGAAGAACCAAAACAACAACAACAACAACAACAAAAAAAACAAGAACTTGCAGAGATGCTCAGCATCCATGGCAGATTGCCTCTCCTAATGTATACTATCTCTTTATTTTGTGTTTGTTTGAAATTATTCCTAGTAGAAAGTAAATTTTAAAAAGAAATATAGGCCGGGCACAGTGGCTCACACCTGTAATCCTAGCAGTCTGGGAGAATGAGGCGGGCAGATCACTCAAGATCAGGAGTTCGAAACCAGCCTGAGCAAGAACGAGACCCTGTCTCTACTAAAAAAAATAGAAAGAAATTAATTGGCCAACTAAAAATATATAGAAAATTAGCCAGGCATGGTGGCACATGCCTGTAGTCCCAGCTACTTGGGAGGCTGAGGCAGGAGGATCACTTGAGCCCAGGAGTTTGAGGTTGCTGTGAGCTAGGCTGACACCAACCACTCTAGCCAGGGCAACAGAGTGAGACTCTGTCTCAAAAAAAAAAAGAAATGTACATCTGAGTTTAATATATTTAAAAATGTGTACACAACTAGCACAGATGTGTCAATGGCTACCATTATAATCAAATATTTCTTTCTCGGAAGCCCCACATATTCCAAATGCTTCATTTTTATTAGTTTTATTATCATATAAGGAATACACATTTTTGGTACCCCAAAATGCAAAAATACATAATAGTATAAAGTGAAAACTAAAGACTGTGCTCTAGGTTCCCTGTTAACAGTAGTAATATATTCTTTCAGAATGTTCTATGGTTACATAAACATATGTATAAACACATGGCATTAAAAAACATGCAGTTGAGATTACAGACATACTGGGTATAGAAGTTGCTTTTGTTATTTAACATTTCCTGGATATTTTTCCATGTCTGCACACAGTAGATCTAACTCATTCTTTATAACTCCTGCACACTATTTCATTAAATTGATGTTGCTATAGACTAAAGTATGTCCATCATAAATCATACACTGAGGCCGGGTGCGGTGGCTCATGCCTGTAATCCTAGCACTCTGGGAGGCCGAGGCGGGTGGATTGCTCGAGGTCAGGAGTTTGAAACCAGCTTGAGCAAGAGCAAGACACCGTCTCTACTATAAATAGAAAGAAATTAATTGGCCAACTAATATATATAGAAAAAATTAGCCGGGCATGGTGGCGCATGCCTGTAGTCCCAGCTACTCGGGAGGCTGAGGCAGCAGGATTGCTTGAGCCCAGGAGTTTGAGGTTGCTGTGAGCTAGGCTGATGCCACGGCACTCACTCTAGCCTGGGGCACAAAGCGAGACTCTGTCTCAAAAAAAGAAAAAATCATACACTGAAGCTCTAACCCCCAATGTGACTGTATTCAGAGACAGGTCATAAGGGTGGGGCCCTAATCAGACAAAACTGTGTCCTTCTGAGAAGGCCAAGAGACACCAGAGACCTATCTCTGCAAGCACAGAGGAAAGGCCATGTAAAGACACACTGAAAATGCAGCTGTTGACAAACAAGGAAGAGATGTTTCACCAGAAACCACCCTTCACAGTACCTTCATCTTAAGACTTCTAGCCTCCAGAACTCTGAGAAAATAAATTTCTCTTGTTTAAGACATCCAGTCTGTAGTATTTTGTTACAGCAGACTGAGCAGACTAATACACATTAGATTTTATTTAATTCAATTAGTCCCCTAATAAGAGGTAATGTAGGCTTTGTCTTTTTATTTTATTTTATTTTTTATTTAAAAATTTAAATTCTTTTTCTCTTTTTTTTTTTCCCAATTTTTTTTTTTTTTTTGAGACAGAGTCTCACTTTATTGCCCAGGCTAGAGTGAGTGCCGTGGCGTCAGCCTAGCTCACAGCGACCTCAAACTCCTGGGCTCAAGCAATCCTCCTGCCTCAGCCTCCCGAGTAGCTGGGACTACAGGCATGCGCCACCATGCCCGGCTAATTTTTTCTATGTATATTAGTTGGCCAATTAATTTCTTTCTATTTATAGTAGAGACGGGGTCTCGCTCTTGCTCAGGCTGGTTTCGAACTCCCGACCTCAAGCAATCCGCCCGCCTCGGCCTCCCAGAGTGCTAGGATTACAGGCGTGAGCCACCGCGTCCGGCCGAATTGCACACTTTAAAATGGTTAAAATAAGCCAAGTGCAGTGGCGTGTGTTTGTAATCCCAGTGACTCAGGAGGCTGAGGTAGGAGGATTGCTTGAGCCCAGGAGTTCAAGACCAGCCTGGGCAACATAGCAAGACCATGTCTCTATAAAATAAATAGTTAAAGGCTGGGTTCGGTGGCTCACGCCTGTAATCCTAGCACTCTGGGAGGCTGAGGCGGGCGGGTTGCTCAAGGTCAGGAATTCCAAACCGGCCTGAGCAAGAGTGAGACCCCGTCTCTACTATAAATAGAAAGAAATTAATTGGCCAACTAATATATACAGAAAAAATTAGCCGGGCATGCTGGCGCATGCCTGTAGCCCCAGCTACTCTGGAGTCTGAGGCAGCAGGATCGCTTGAGCCCAAGAGTTTGAGGTAGCTGTGAGCTAGGCTGACGCCACGGCACTCACTCTAGCCTCAGCAACAAAGTGAGGCTCTGTCACAAAAAAAAAAAAAAATTAATGGTTAAAATAGTGAATTTTAGGCTGGGCACAGTGGCTCAGGTCTGTAATCCTAGCACTCTGGGAGGCCGAGGCGGGTGGATTGTTCAAGGTCAGGAGTTCGAAACCAGCCTGAGTGAGACCCCCCCTCCCCCCCGTCTCTACTAAAAATAGAAAGAAATCAATTGACCAACTAAAAATATATATACAAAAAATCAGCCGGGCATGGTGGNNGGCTGAGGCAGGAGGATCACTTGAGCCCAGGAGATTGAGGTTGCTGTGAGCGAGGCTGACGCCACGGCACTCACTCTAGCCTGGGCAACAAAGTGAGACTCTGTGTCAAAACAAAACAAAACAAATAAAATAGTGAATTTTATGTTGTATGTATTTTGCCACGTAAAAGCACAGTAAAAGGCCAGGTGTGGTGGCTCACGCCTGTAATACTAGCACTCTGGGAGGCCGAGGCGGACGGATGGCTCAAGGTCGGGAGTTCGAAACCAGCCTGAGCAAGATCCTGTCTTTACTAAAAATAGAAAGAAATTAATTGGCCAACTAAAAATATATAGAAAAAATTAGCCGGGCTTGGGGACACATGCCTGTAATCCCAGCTACTGGGGAAGGCTGAGGCAGAAGGACTGCTTGAGCCCAGGACTTTGAGGTTGCTGTGAGCTAGACTTACACCAGGGTACTCTAGCCTGGGCAACAGAGCCAGACTGTTTCAGGGAAAAAAAAAAAAAAAGCACAGTAAAAGAAAAAAGGTTGAATTTCATGTTTCCTTAAATGTAATGGTCATGTGTGATACATTTTTTGCTGCCTGCTCATGCCAAGTATCCATTTTTTTTATTGGATTGTAGATTTAAAAAAAATTAATCTATAAACTCTCTTTGCATATTAGGGAAATTAATTACCCATTTTAAATAAAACCTAAGAGTTTAAGGAATTTTTCATAACGTAGAGATCCAAAATAGCATCATTTCATTCCAAATGGAATTGTCTAGACTAATGAAATTTCAGTAGTGAAATGGCCTTAAAAGCCATGTGGGCCAGGCGCAGTGGCTCACGCCTATAATCCTAGCATTCTGGGAGTCTGAGGTGGGCGTATCATTTGAGCTCACGAGTTTGAGATGAGCCTAAGGAAGAGGGAGACCCTGTCTTTACTAAAACTAGAAAAAAAATTAGCCAGGTATGGTGGCACATGCCTGTAGTCCCAGCTACTCGGGAGGTTGAGGCAGAAGGATTGCTTGAGCCCTGGAGTTTGAGGTTGCTGTGAGCTAGGCTGACACCATGGCACTCTAGCGGGGGCAACAGAATAAAACTCTGTCTCAAATAAAAATAAAAAGTCATGTGGTTCAATTTTGGTGGTATTGAAAAATCTCCTCACTCTATAGAATCACTAGCAAGTGGTCCTTGTTAACTTCAAGAAAGCGGAGAAAGGGAATCTTTTTGAACTCTACCAACTTTGAACTCTACCAACCTTTAACCTTTTTGAATTGTAACTATGAAGTACCTATACAATTCTCTACAAAAATATTAAACATGAGAAAAAAAGAAATGACACACTCAAATGGGGCAGCTGAAGAGCATTTATTTAATTATTTGAGACAGTCTCACTCTCTTGCCTGGGCTACAGTGCCGTTGTGTCAGCCTAGCTCACAGCAACCTCAAACTCCTGGACTCAAGCGATCCTCCTGCCTCAGCCTCCCAGGTAGCTGGGACTACAGGCACGCGCCACCATGCCAGGCTAGTTTTTTCTATTTTTAGTTGTTTGGCTAGTTTCTTTCTATTTATAGTAGAGATGGGGTCTTGCTCTTGCTCAGTTTGGTTTCGAACTCCTGACCTTGAGTGATCCACCCGTCTCAGCCTCCCAGAGTGCTAGGATTACAGGCGTGAGCCACCGCGTCCAGCCTTCTCTGACTTTTATTTAATTTAATTTATTTATTTATTTTGAGACAGAGTCTTGCTTTGTTGCCCAGGCTAGAGTGAGTGCCGTGACGTCAGCCTAGCTCTCAGCAACCTCAAACTCCTGGGCTCAAGCGATCCTACTGCCTCAGCCTCCCGAGTAGCTGGGACTACAGGCATGCGCCACCATGCCTGGCTAATTTTTTCTATATATTTTTAGTTGGCCAATTAATTTCTTTCTATTTATAGTAGAGAAGGGGTCTCGCTCTTGCTCAGGCTGGTTTCCAACTCCTGACCTTGAGCAATCCGCCTGCCTTAGCCTCCCTGAGTGCTAGGATTACAGGCGTGAGCCACCGCGCACGGCCTCTTCTCTCTTTGAGAGTAGCCATGCTAATAAGTGTGAAGTGGCATCTCATCATAGTTCTGATTTGCATTCGCCTAATGATTAGTGAGCATCTTTTCATGTGCTTTTTGGCCATTTGTATACCTTCACTGGAGAAATGTCTATTCAAGTCTACTCCCATCCCCATTTGAGCCTCTTCTGCAGTGCTTTCTTTAGGTCTTAAGATATATTTGCATACTTTTCTTATCCTCTCTACCAGACTTTCTTTGGAGCAAGGACCACCGTGTCTTTATCACTTCTTTTCCAACAGCATTTCAAACATAATCTGAAATGAAGCTGAATCCATCTTCTCCAACTCTTGTGTCCCTTCATTATATTAATCATGCATAATCCTTCCAGTCACTATGGTACAGATCTCAAAGTCACCTCTCTTCACACTTTTAACCAGGGCTCAGCCTCCTGCCCCACAATCACCCCCTCATTCCTTTCTTGCCTTTTTCACTGCTGACCACAGTTGAATCCAGTTATCTCTCTTAGGATCTAATTAATATCCTAGCTTCTATTTTCACAGTCAATGCTATTTATACACTTTGAGGATAATCTCCCTAAAAGACAGTATTTTACTCTTCTACTAAGAATTATAAAAATGTCTGACAAAAAATAATCTTAGAAATAGAATCAAAATTCCTTAGCGTGGCATTCCCAACTCTTGTTCTGTTCTACTTCTTTCTTTTTTTTTTTCTGTTCTACTTCTTCTAAAGCCTGCACATATATGCAACACTCTGGTCACAGTGAGCTACTGTATATTATTGGGATTTGCTCCTTGTTCCACTTGGATGTCTTGTTCATGTGGTTCTTTCTCCTTGATTTTGCCATTGAGGAGTCTTTTCCAGTATTTATCACATGTCATTTACTTCACACACAGCTTTGTCATCTGCTCTACTAGACTCTAAGGCCCTTGAGGGCAGGGTCTTTGTATCCTCCACACCTGTTTAGCAACTTACATATTAGTGCACTCAAATATCCGTGCAGGGATCCTTACATTCCCCACACAACATAGCTCCGCGCCCTGTTCAGAAGATGTAACAATTATTCGAATGAATAAATGATGTCCCACCCTCACTCCCAACCTTCTGTCTAAAGTAAAAAGAAAATGGTAAATACGTTGAATTTAATTGTTTGGACACAAAAATGACAGGATACGGCATTAATTCTCATATGTCCTCAAAGGCCACATCTTAAGGCATATTCTACATCTTCCCAGCTGCGAAATCCTGACTTAGCGTCAGAGCTACACCAATGAGTTCTCTTCTTCTGAAGTTGGATTCCACTGAATACATACTTGAGCCTAATCCAGAAGACTACAGTCAGTACATAACTGGGACAATCGTTTTCTCACTCCTAAGCGGTGATGTGCCCAGCAACTCTGACTTGCAGTCTCCCCGAGATAAGTGCCACCTTGTCCTTTCCCTAGCGTTGTACAGTTTACAACGCACTAACACGTTGATTTCATCATCCGAACGATCTTGTGAGACAAAAACGCTCACCTCCCTAAAAAGAAGACAATCAGAGATGGAGAAGAGAAGCGTGGCAACAAGCTGTGGCGGGCAAGGCGGGCGGAATCGTGAGTCCGGGCTGGAAGTCGCGCCCGGCTCAGCCCTAACCTGGCCTGTTCACTCACACCGGCAAGTGTCGGCGGGTGCGAAGAGGACACTGAGGCACTCCTACTGTCACACTGTCGGACGCTAAGCAGCGGTGATAGTGGCGGCAGTGTGATCCCCGCCCACGCCGACCCGACCTGCTCTACCTCCACGACCCCAGAAGTGCCCGCGCACGCCCGCTCCCCTCGCTACTCCGCCGGAAGTCCCGCCTGCGCCGCCGCGCCCCATTGGGCTAGGGGCCGGGCCTCGCCGCAGGTTGGCCGCCCCGGGCGTGAGCCCTGGGCGGCCGCTGAGAGCCCCGGGTGGGTGCCGGAGCGAGACTCGCTAGGCGCGCGGGGTTGGGCTCGGGAGGCGGGTCAGTGGTGCGGGACTGCGAGCGCCGGGGCAGGCGGCGGGACTTCCGCCACGGGACCCGGAAGGGGCCGCGCCGTCGCTGGTGGGAGTTGTAGTCCGGCCGTGGATGGGGGGGGCCCCCGCGGCTCATGCGCGGTGCACCGAGGCTTGTTTCACATCTGTAACAACAGGTGAATTGGGCTTTTTATTCTCCCCTTTCGTGCCCCCTTGAGGAGCCTGGTGCGGCCGGGGGTGGTCGGCGCGAGGAGGGGACCCGGGTCTGACTGCCGGCCTGGCGGAGAGTGGGGCGGAGAAGCCGGCGGGCCCGAGGAGCAGGCCGGGCATCCTAGGCCTGCCCGGGAAGCCGGCCGGGCCGAGCCTTGGGCAGCCAGGCCTCGGCCTGCCGTTGCCATGGAGCCGGGGCGGGGGCGGGGGCCAGACCGGTCCGCCAGGGCGGGCCTCGCAGCCAGGGCCACTGCGGAGGCAGAGGCCGCTTCATTGGCGAAACGGCGCCTTCCCCTCAGGGGATGCTCCGTTTCCCCAAGGCAGGGCCTGGAGAAAGACCCCCGGAGTGCCCGAAGACCTTTGTCTGCCCCTCCTCCCCTCCGTGCTCCCTGGACCGTTCGTCCATAGGGAGGCCTGATGCATTCTGGCCCCCCTGGTTTGCCCCCTTTTGCACCGACCTTGTCACTGGGGGAGGCCAAAGGGTGAAGTGTTCTTTGTTTGCTGGTGGTAACTTGGCCCATTTAGCAGGGAAAGACCAAATGCATGTTGGGTCCTTTGTTTGCAGTGAACTGGAGTCCCAGGGGTCCTCAGAACCCCCAAGCCAGGAGCATGGCGTCAGCATGCTATCTAGCTAGTCGTCGTGTAGCAACACTGATCACTTGAATTGCGATTTTGCAAGCCAGAGTCTGTCCCACTTTACAACCCCAATCCATGGGGGCTTGCCATACACGGTAGCAGGTAGACTGCAGACGCCAGTTGCAGGCTTTCAATCTGGTTTTGGTTGCAACTTACTGGTCAGAGTGAAATGAGACGTTATCTGATGGTTTCCCTTGCAGTTTCTAGTAAGGCAATGACCCCACAGTCATTGTGCGTGGGTCTTGACTACATTTTGTAATTTACTCTTAAATCTTGGAGTTTTGGAGTTTCTAGGAGGATGGACTCTTATAACATATGTAAAACAGTGCTCTTTACATGTGTAGCTGTTTAAGGTGCAAAAACTACATCTTTGCTGCATTTTCTACCTGTGTAGGGTGTCCCTTTATCCCCCAAAGATACTCTCCAAGTGTTTTAATTTTTGTAGCTATAGTCTAAAATTTTATCAGCTGTTGGACCGTTTTTGCCCCTTTCAGCCTTTGAAGATGTCATTATAAAATGTTATCTCAAGGAATGAATCGTGGTACATTTAGGCAACAGCATGATATCCTGGAAATAAGAAGTGTAGTGCTGTAAAGAGTGGAAAGCTTTGGAGTCAGAATACTTAAATGCAGATTGCCATTCCACCCTGAGTCACCTATGGGATTTTAGGCAAGTTGTGTGACCTTTTGTATTTCAATTTCCTTCTCTGGGAAAGTTGATTCCTACCTCACTGGGTAGTTGCATGGATTAAATGGGATAAAGTCTATAGAAGTACTTTGTAAACTGTAAAAATGGTATTCAACATTGAGTTATTGTTATTTTCCCAATCTGGAAGAGTGATTCAGTTTCTTTATCTACCTTAAATAGATTTATATTATAGTCATTATGGGATTAGAACTCAAAACTGAAGTAGATTTTGCTCTACTGGAAAAAATGCTTTTCAGGTCAACAAGCCTTTCTTTGCCTTGACATCTCCTTCTTGGTATCTTACAGGTGCTGGTGTAGGACAGCTCACAATTTGATGGGTCTAGAATGGGTCATGGCAGGTCCTGAAGTGAGGCCATTGTGTCCAGTGTGTGTGTTTCATGCTACTAACAAAACTTGTCCTTGTTGTTAGAGTTAGTAAATGAATTTTCAATGATTGGAGCAACTTTCTTTCCCTGAGGGGGTCTCCACTCTAGTGACCCAGCATTGTACTTCCCAGGAGGGGCCCAGCCTCGTGATGAGGAATAGCAAGGAGAGAATTCAGCTCCAGTTCAAAAGCCTACAAAATCTGAGACTGTCACTGCTTTTATAAGGTAGGTTGACTTAGC
This sequence comes from Mirza zaza, assembly GCA_008750895.1. Classification (NCBI taxonomy): domain Eukaryota; kingdom Metazoa; phylum Chordata; class Mammalia; order Primates; family Cheirogaleidae; genus Mirza; species Mirza zaza. The sequence continues at coordinate 28,340 of VSMD01073067.1, forward strand.
CGTGTACACAGAACAATGGGGGATCTCATCCTCAGGCACAGTGTAAAACAAGAAGCATGTGTTAAATCCATTTGTGACTGTTTTGGAAGAGGGGTATCATTTTTAATTAGTCTTTGTGGACTCTCTCCATCCTGGACTCATCCCATAGTGATTCTACCCAGAGTTAAGTTATGTTTCATTGTATAAGAAATCTTTTTTTTTTTTTGAGACAGAGTCTCGCTTTGTTGCCCAGGTTAGAGTGAGTGCCGTGGCTTCAGCCTAGCTCACAGCAACCTCAAACTCCTGGGCTCAAGCAATCCTGCTGCCTCCGCCTCCCTAGTAGCTGGGACTATAGGCATGCGCCACCATGCCCGGCTAATTTTTTTTTCTATATAAGTTGGCCAATTAATTTCTTTCTATTTATAGTAGAGACGGTGTCTTGCTCTTGCTCAGGCTGGTTTCGAACTCCTGACCTCGAGCAATCTGCCCGCCTCGGCCTCCCAGAGTGCTAGGATTACAGGTGTGAGCCACCGCGCCCGGCCTGTATAAGAAATCTTGACAGAATAAAAATTTTTTTTTTTTTTTGAGACAGAGTCTCGCTTTGTTGCCTAGGCTAGAGTGTATGCTGTGGCGTCAGCCTAGCTC
>VSMD01073068.1:0-42480 GCA_008750895.1 Mirza zaza
TCAGGATAGGAAGACATCATATTGATATAAGTTCTCCTTATGTAGAGATGTATTTAATTTATTTCAAATAAAATTACTGATGTATTTAATTTATTTCAAATAAAATTACCAACACGGTTCTTTGTGAACTTGTCAAAGCTAATTCAAAAACCTATGTAAAAAGAAAGAACAATTAAAATACTTTCAAAGAATAAGACTAAGGGAACTTGGCACTGGCTCAGGGATAGACAAATGAACCAGTTACCAGAACAGAGAGCACAGATACAGACCTATGCATGCGTAGAAACTTGATCATAATAGTGGAGGTACTGCACATCAGTGGAAAAAGGACTATTCAGTAAACTGCTGGGCTGGAACAGCTGTTTTACCATATGGAAATTAGATCCCTTTCAAATATTAATATTATACAGAAAAAAATCCATTCCAGATGAATTAATAACAAATGTAAAAAGCAAAATGTTAAAACTTTTAGAAACTAAAACACATGAGTATAACTCTACAACCTTAAAGTCCTAAAGGAAAATATAAATTTCGGGTCCTAAAGGAAAATGTACAGACTCAAGCATTATAAAAGATATTCATGTAACAGAAATACTTGTTCCCTCTTAATATTTTGAAATAATAAAATTAAAAAAAACTTCTTTTCATCATAAAACAGTGAAAGAATAAGCAGGAAGAAAAATATATATATAAAAACACAGCCCACCGAATCCATGGGTTTTGATTCCATGAATTCAACCAATCATGGACTGAAAATAATTTTGGGGGGAAAAAGTGGACAGTTGCATCTGCACTGAGCATGTAGAGACTTTTATCCCCTTGTCATTATTTCTTAAACAATACAGCAAAACAACTATTTACATTGTATTTGGTATTATGAGTCATCTAGAAATGATTTAAAGTATAGAGAGTTGATTTATAAAAACGATAAATAAAGATGATTCAAAGTATAAAGATGATTTAAGGCTATATGCAGATACTATACCCTTTTATATAAGGGACTTGAGTATCTGAATTTTGGTATGTGAGTGGGGTCCTGAAATCAATCCCCCATAGATAACAAGAGACAACTGTGTGTGTATATGTGAATATATGTAAATGACATATATATGACACATACATAATATGACAAAGGGATTGGTATGCAGAACATACAAGTAGAAAAAATAGAAGAAAATGCCAAACTGAAGAAAGGTGATGAGTTTACTGAATTTCCAGAAAGAACTAATGAAAAAACAGACATGTAGACATGACCTGGTTAAATTTCAGAACTCTCAGGAAGAATTAAACTGGCATCAAACTCCTTTTCTGGAACTCCAACTGCTAGAATAGAATGGAATAGTATTTACAGACTTCTAATGGGAAAAGAAATGTAGCATTACAATTAGAATTGCACACCAAGGCAAACTGATGGGGCATAATGTCACAACAAAGATAGTTTCAGAGATGGAAAGATTCTGGAAATACATTGCCCATATAACCTTTCTAGAGAAAAAAACTCAAGGAAATACTTGAGCCAAACAGAAGATGCAATGAATTCCAAAGAAGACATGGTATACAAGAAACAGTGGTGAGTTAAGACTATATAACTGCTGCTGTCAAGATGAGATTTAATTAAATTAAATAAAGATACCTGAGATAGTAGAAATGTAGTAAAAATTTATTCTAGACTTTTTTTTTCTTTTATTTTCTTTCCTCTCATTCCTGACACTTCATGATTCCTTCCCCTCATATCTGTCTTTTTGCCTGAAGAATTCCTTTAGCTCAACTTCCAATTCGCTAATGAGGTTTTAGCTGTATTTAACCTGAAAATTACTGACTCAGAACTTTTAATTTTGATAACCATTTTTTTTTAATTTCCAAGAAATCTTTCTTGTTTTGAGATTGCTTCTTTTGTAAAATAGATTATTTTTGTTTAATTAATGGACTATCTTATTGAATTTCAATGATAATATGAAATTTAAAAAATTATTTTGGGCCAGGTACAGTGGCTCACGCCTGTAATCCTAGCAATCTGGGAGGCTGACGTGGGAGGGTTGTTTGAGGTCAGGAGTTCCAGACTAGCCTGAGCAAGAGTGAGACCCTTGGCCGGACGCAGTGGCTCATGCCTGTAATCCTAGTACTCTGGGAGGCCAAGGCAGGTGAATTGCTTGAGGTCGGGAGTTCAAAACCAGCCTGAGGAAGAGCAAGACACCATCTCTACTATAAATAGAAAGAAATTAATTGGCCAACTAATATATATATATAAACTTAGCCGGGCATGGTGGCACTTGTCTGTAGTCCCAGCTACTTGGGAGGCTGAGGCAGGAGGATCGCTTGAGCCCAGAAGTTTGAGGTTGCTGTGAGCTAGGTTGACGCCACGGCACTCACCTTAGCCTGGGCAACAAAGTGAGACTCTGTCTTAAAAAAAAAAGAGTAAGACCCTGTCTCTACTAAAAATAGAAAAAATTAACTGGGCTTGGTGGCACATGCCTGTAGTCCTAGCTTCTCCAGAGACTGAGACAGGAGGATCGCTTGAGCCCAAGAGTTTGAGGTTGTGGTGAGCAAAGAAGGCCCCATTGCACTCTAGTCCAGGCAACAAAGTGAGACTGTCTTGCAAAAAACCAAAAAGTTATTTTGTATTTCTTTTATTTATTTTTTCTTTCTTTTCAAAAAATATTGTAGAAGATGTATTTCTATATTAACTGTTTTGACAGGGGACTTTTGGTTTGAACCTGTTAATTCTCTTTATAATAATGTATGATCACGTTTTATTTTCAGCTTATAATTATGAATAAAGATTATATTATAAATATAGATTAGTGTATATGTACAACAATATTGAAAAGCTAAGAAAAAAAAAAGAAAAAGGTAATAAAAAAAGAAAAGAAAAAAATAGATAAGTGTCTAGGGTTCTATTCCGCACTAAGCATTAGAAATGTGGCGAGTGCAATTAAGGGGACAAATTTTAAAATTTAGCTTTAATTAATTTAAATTGAAATACAAATAGCTACATGTGGCTGGTGACTACCATACTGAATAGAAACAGGTCTAGACTGTTCATTATTCATGGCTGATATGGGCTCTTCCAGTAAATGTATTGATCACTATTGATTTTTTCAGCAAGATCCTCTCTTCTTAGTGAGCTCCATGGAAGGTATAAAAGACGGCTGAGCTGTAGTGCAGAAAGAGACCAGTAGGTGGTCCCCTCCCTTCATCTCTCTACTATCTCTGCCCTTTTCTTTCTGTGCCTTTTCCACTACACACAGAGTGTGGCACACAAGGGTGGCCAGCAGAAATGTCCACATTATCATCCTCAACAGCTCTCTTCTGCATCTCTTCCCAGCTTCAGAGTAGAGACCCTTTCAGGAAGAGGATAGAATTGTTCTCTAACAGTGCTTGCACTGCCTCAGCAGGAAATTAATTGACAGAAGGAAGTCAAATAGAGATGCTCAGTCCTACCAGTGGTACCACGTTGATAATAAAAAAATAATGGCAGTTTAAAAATCCAAAATCTTTTGGCTTTCTTACCAATGTGAATCAAACCCAACCTACTGAGTTCTAAAGTGTTGTGATGCATAGTATATAACAATTTTCCAAATGTTTCTGTAAATTATGAAATAATTCAACAAATAAATAATACATATGGTGATAGATCTAGAGGGATATATTTAATACATATGCTAAACTAAAATTGGAGCCTCCCATTTGGATGCAACTTCAGAAAGAAGAATGTGCACATGAATAATTGGGTAAAACTAAAGATACCTGTTCCATATATTGAAAAAACACTAAGAATTTTGTGATTATTTTATCCTTATATATTTTTAAGTGCTCTATGCCACTGGTAAATTATAATACTTTTTTCATTTTTCTTGTGTGAAAAATCACCATCATTTTTTCCAAATTCTCTACCAATTCTCAAATACACTTTAAGATAAGACATTAAATGACATGTTTAGTGTCTGTTGCCTTGGATGAGAACTCCTAGGGCATTCTTCTCTCACTCAGCTTTTGAATTGGAAAAGAATACACAAAGGAGGCAGAGTCGCTCTGTGGGAGAAGCACAGGCTTTGGGGAAAGCATGTGGAGGTCAGTGACAAATATTTGGTGGGACTCTGGTTGAGTTATTTACACCACTGAACCTCAATGTTCTCATTTGTAAAATGAGGATACTACTATCTGCCTCACAATTATTGAAAGGAACAATTACTGGCATACTCAACAGGCTCTTCTATTTTCTCCTCTAACACTTTCTAAAAGGAAAAAGTTTGTTTTGCTTTATATGTCACATAGACTTTCCAGAAATAGTTTAGTGTATGGATCTGCACTGAGCTGAAAAGTATCCCTCCAAAACTCATGTCTACTTAGAACCTGGGAATGTGATCTTACTTAGAAATAGGGTCTCTGCAGATGTAATCAAGTTAAGATGAGGTCCCTCTGAATTAGAGTGGGCCCTAAATCCTATGACTGGTGTCCTTACAAGCAGGCATGTGAAGACAAAGACATAGAAAAGGCCCATGTGCTGATGGAGGCAGAGATTACAGTGATGCAGCTGCAGGCCAAGGAATGCCAAGCATTGCTACCAGGAACCAGGAAGAAACAAGGAAGGATTCCTCCTCAGAAACTTCTGAGGTAGTATGCCACTTTGATTTCAGATTTCTAGCCTCCAGAATTGTGAAAGAATACATTTCTGTTGTTTTAAGCCACCCAGTTTATGGCATTTTGTTAGAGCGCTCTGGGAAACTAAAATAGTACTGATTGATTCCTAAAACAGAAATGGAAGCATTTTGGCTTATCTTCCATATAGAAAAAAGTACCATACATTTTGCTATGGCTGAATGATAGCAAGCAGATTCCCATTCCGATCTTGTTTGCCATGGATTTTCCAAGAATACATTTTAATACTACGTTACTTATGAATCATATTTACAATTGACCAAAACTCAATTCAACCAGGTTTTTAAAAACTATGTGTGGTTGGAATGGAAACAGGTGAGTGGAGGAGGGGTTATATTAGTGGATCCTGATTTCTAAGAAAGAGAAGAACTACAAAGGCAGGGTCTACACCGATGCAGCAGGGCCTCTAGAGTCACTGAAGGCAGAACTCTCCAGGTTTCTCATCTTCTTGCTGTATACCATCCTCACTCTTCTATCTATAGACTATATATTATCTAACAGGTGAAAACATGACTGCCAGCAACTCTCAAGTTGTATCTTTTACAGAGTTTGCCCCCGAAGAGAGACTGACTCCATTCTCTGGGTCTCCAAGTCCAAAAAGCCCAGAGAAAGACTTTGATTACCCTGAGCTGGGTCAGCTGTCCCCTCTTGTATTTTTTCAGCTGTCCACTCTCGAACTACCCATTGCAGACCTGTGGCTGGGCAGTGCCCAGAGAGGAATAGATGGAGACACTTTACACAGGAAACAGCTTTAATTTCCTTCCTTAATAAAGAAGTAATTTTACCTTTAAAAAAAGAAAACTCCAAATCCTAACTAAAATGCTAAAATGAAGCAAGCAACCAGGGGAAGAGAAGTATTTTTTTTTTCTTTTAATTTTTTCTTAATTTTAAAATTTTAATATTTATTTTCTTTTACTTCAGCAACCTCTGCAATACAGAATTAATTTTAAAGGCAGATATAAATATGATTTGGAGAATAAGAAGCAGCTGTAGATAAATCAAATTATCAGTAAAAGCAATACACTGATACCTTTAATGAAGAGCCAGTAAGCAAATGAACTGGAGGCTTTATGTATGTAAGTTAAATAAAACAATTTTCATAGTTGAATTCAATGAAAAACTGTTCTATTTAAAAGAATAAAGGAAAATATAAAAAAGTTAAGCAACTATTTTTTAATTTGAAGATTTAATTTATAGAAATTCTCGCCTTTTGGTAGTAAAGGACATAAATTTCATCACCAGTAAACATTTGACTGCCTATTGTGGGTATGGCACTGAAGTGCCATGAGATTATTTCCAGAGACAATTAAACTCAATGTACAATTTGTAACTTTCTTAGAAATAGAAATGATTACTTACCATGTCACCAGGGTCTCTATCAGCCCGATCTAGTTCAAAAGAATTTATTTTATTGGTGCTCATTTCATCAGTGTCAGCAATGACATAATGTCTAGGTGAGTAGGCATTGGACAAGCTCCCAAGCAGCCTCAGGATCTCGGTGGTATGCCCACCTGGAAAAAAAAATCAGAAGTCCTAAGATTAACAAATCTACAATGGACACATCCATTTGTACATGTTATATCAATGTCATATTTTCAGGGAAGGCAAGACCACTGTGATTGCATATTTCTCGAAAGACACAAGGAACATTTGGAAATAATAACCTATGTCCTTGTATAAACACTATGTTTATATTGGGGAGAAGATAAAAAATATATAAAAATAAAATCAGCACTAGCAGTGGGTACTGAGGAAGATACAAAGAAGTATAACAGGACACAGCTCCTGTTATCAAGAAGACTGGAGGGAAAGGGGCAACACACACACACACACACACACACACATATATATAAAGAGGATGCAACATGCCAAGAAAAACTAAAATGTGTGGGGGTAAGCAAATGGTTATGAAAAATCAATGCCCTAAGAGTAGGAAAGATCCCAGGTAAAGACTGAGATGACTTGAAAGGTGAAGATAATACACAAATAGGAGCAGGGAGGTCCCTGGGCGGGAGTGAGGATAGTTAAGGCATGAGATGGCAAGATCTGAGACGTGTTCAAGGGGTGGTGGGAATACTAGGAAGAAATGTTAGGGTGAAGTAAGGTCAGGAAAGTAGAATGAGAAATGGGAAGCCAGTCACTGCACGATTCTGTGTAGAGAGTGAGGGAAGAAAGAGCAATGACCAGCAGGGGTTAGGTCTTCCTAACAAAGACTTTGTTCACTGTAACCGCAGCTCTTTACAGAGGTTTCAGCACACTGCAGGTCCTCAAATATTTCCCAGCTTCACCAAATAAGTCTAAGTACAGTTTTTGAAGTCATACAATCTCCACAATTTTAATACTTTAATTTCAAAAGCATGAATTTAAAAATCAACTATATTCACTGAGGTTTCCTCCTATAAATCATTTAAGCTTACAATCAAACTCTGTATCAAAGAGCCGTATCACACCTATTTCAGTTTCATTTTACAAGTTCTTTGCCTCAGTCAGGTTCAAGTCTTTAACATTCTCTGCATTCTTCTTATTTGTTACCCTCTCCTTGCCTTTGGTCATGCTGTTTCCCCTACCTAGAAAGCTTCCCCCACCCTACTTTCCTTATTGTGAGAAAAGAGCTTTTAATAGTGATACACAAACACACAGAAAGATAATCAAACAAATTAAGGATGTGTTTCCCCTAAACACACACACACATATATATATATCTTATAACAGAACAGAAAGGTTTTCTTTCTAGATTCCAGAAGGAATTAGATATAGAAAGAAATGTGGCATAGATTTACTGGGAATTTCAGGAATTAGAATCATATATTAACTTTATAAATTGTCACCCATCTTTTTGACTGGGGCATGTAATTTACACATCTGGTTTATACTTCTTTCAGTATTTTTAGTTTTAGCCTTGAATAAATGTGGTGGTTTGCAAAATAGGTACTTGTTTTTACAGTTGGAACAATTAAGGATAAAACCTAACATCCATAACACCTTCTACTACAATTAAAATTTCATTATACCTGTTTCAACAGTCTTTTTCTTTCCTCTTTTTTAAAAAAGGAAACCCTAACTGTATACTATGAAAGTTGTCAGAATCAAAATAGATTCACTTGTGTCAAATCTTGACAAAATGGAGCTAGGAAGGACATGAAAGGAGGGTTCTCACGTATGTACGATTGCCTGATAGCAAGAACTATCACAAAATATTATACCAAAACCACAATCTTGCAGAAAGGCCTCCTCAACCTTACACAAAAAATACTTCTGCAAGAACACCTACCCAGCAACTACCTGTCCAGTCTTAGACTGATACCACACTTGTTATTGATCCTTATAGCCAAGGCTAATTGTTTCAAAACAACTTACATGCCCTCATTTTACCTTCGAAGACTCTTGTCTTCCCTTGCCTCCATGAATACTCCCAGTTTCCTATGATGAGCGTATTCCACATTGCAATGCTCATTCCTGAATAGACTTATTCTCTTTGGAGAATCTCTCTCTCCGTTTGCTATTTAGGTTGACAATACAGTCACTGGAAATTTAACTTTGTTACTGAATAAAGTCATTAAAATAATGGACTTTGTCTTCCATTTTACTTTTTTATTAAGATATATTTTGGGGGAGTAAAATCCTCTCAGTTCTACCTTAAAACATATCCAGCACCCAATCACTTCTTATCACCTCCTTTGCTACCACTCTGCTCCAAGCCACTATCACCTCTCATAAGGATTATGAGCATAGCTTCCTGGTCTATTCCCTTTCACCCCCTTCCCCTTCAATCTGTCTCAACACACCATCCAGTGTGATGCTATTAAAAAGAGTTGACTGAATTATTTACTTCTGATTAAAACCTTCCAATGGTTTCATGTCTCATGTGGAATAAAACGCTTCTCGTGATCTGAACCCTAACTGTATTTTACCACTTATACCTTATCTCCTGCCTCTTCCCACTTACTCAGTCTACTCCAGCCACCCTGGCCTTCTTGCTGCAGGATACCCTTTCCCCATGTCACAGTATAATATTTAGCACTATATACTTTACTATGTAGTCTATTTGTTGTTTTTTTTAATCTCCCCTCATCCCTGCCCAACTGGAAGGCAAGCACCATGAAGGCAAGAGTTTTTGTTCATTTTGGTACTGTTGTACCTCCAGTGCCTAGAAAATAGTAGGCCCTCCTCTTGCTGAATGAATGAATGAGAGTTTGATATTAAATCTAAAATTTTCCTATGAGAGAACATGAAACCATGTTGTGTTTCAAGGAAAATGAGTAGTTTTGATAGATGGTCTCTGAACACAAGTGGTCAACTAATAGTTTTTTATGGTACCTAAAGATTAAATGTAACTTGGTCTTCAAGGTAAAAACTGAAAATGCCTTCTTCCTCTTCCAAAATTTGGGCATGAACTATTAAACTATTTATCTGATTACAAGTCTTTCTTTGACTTGCATGATTCTCTGAGGCCCTTGATCCCTCTCTACCCTCAGTGACTTGAATGAAGGCACCACTTGCGATGTGAATTCTCAATCTTAATTTTGGTTTCTAGTTCACCAAATCTAGTACTGTCAAGTGAATAGCTCTCACACTCACATCCATCCATTTGTTCAAGTTAAAAATCTGGAAATAATCCTTTAGTCCTTCCTTCTTTCATTTTCTACTTTCAATCCATGGTTGTGGATTTATCTCCTAAAATCTCCTAATCTCATTTGAATGCATTTGCTCCTTTCCATCCCCACACACTGCAGTCAGGCTATCATCTCTCCTCATCTGAATTATTCAAAGGTTCCTACTGATTTCTCTAACTCAGTCTTTGTCAAGACATTCCTTTGACAATGCAGGCTGGGTAATCTTTGTAAACACTCAGGTTGAATTGAGCGATTCTCCGTTTAAAAATAATACTTCAAGTCAGGCGCAGTGGCACCTGCCTACAGTCCCAGCTATTGAAGAGGCTGACGCAGGAGGATCGCTTGAGCCCAAAAGTTTGAGGCCATCCTAACCAAGAGAGTGAGATCCTGTGTCTAAAATAAACAAACCAACAAATAAATATTTTAAAAGATCCCTTTGCTACCAAGACTAACAATCACCATTTATTAAATGCTTACTATATGCCAAGCACTTTGCTAAACATTTTAAATACCATCACATTTAATCTCTCCTGAACTCTCTCAAGCCATGTGGAAACAGAAAACTCAGTGAGGTTAACTATAATAATTTGTCCAAGATCATTAAGGTAGTAGGAAGTGGCAGAGATGTGAATCAACTCTAGAGTTACTGCAATCTGGAGGCCTGTGGTCCTAAACCCTATATTATACAGAACGGTAGAATAGTAGCAATATCCTATAAAGCAGGGTTTAAAACATCCTTTAGGAACTGGACTCAGCTTACCTCTCCACATCAAACTCTGTGCAATAGTGCTCTCTCATCTCTGGCCATTCCAAGTGCTACCACTTTCTTTTCATACCTTCATAACCCTAAAAGCCCCAGCTCTCCCTTGTCTGGCTAATTCTTGGTCATTTTTCAAGTAGCAGTTTAACATCACTTCTTCCAGGAAGTTTCCTAGCTCAAGTTCAGATAAAGTGGTGCCTTTTCTGAAGACTGCCATAGCAGTTTGTACTTCTTACACAATTATTACAAGATTATAGCACTCGTTAATATCTAATCATGGCAAATACTCATCTGGTTTTGTTAGGTTTTTTTATTCTCGATTTTATTTCACTACTGTATCCTCAAAATTTTCAATGTGTTTGGCACATAGTCAGCACTACAGGGCAAGTATATTGATCAGTTTTGTTATTTCCAAAGCTTAGCTTAGTGCCTGGCCTCTCCTATGGCTCAAAACATATTAAGTGAATAAAGTAATGAATTACACTTGAACATAAATTTAGTACATTTGCTCATACTATAAATATTCTTCTTTCTAGGTGCAATTTCCTGGCATTTCCTTATGTATACAACCATATGTGTACCCCTGTCAAAACTGTCCATTTAACATTGTAAGCGCCTACAAAGCTGGTGGATTCAGATTGTATCAACTTACAGTACAGTTTGTTGTTCATACTCTGCCACTGTGTGTGTAATGTTCTACGTTCCGTAGGTCACTGTTTTTATCATCGTGGACTCTGTATATTTATAGATTTGGCAATTCACATTGCCTCATTTATCATGTAGTATTCGTGTTTCCTAAACTAAATACCGAATGCCTAGATTAGATTAACACTGCACAACAGCCGTACAAGGAAACTGCATGTTAGCATCAGAAGGCTTCTGCGTCCTCTCTGTTCACTAATTTATTTGTTAGAAAAATATACGCTACAGAGAAGCTTAATAACAGACAAGTGTGAGTTATTCAACTTGTCATTAAAAGGCGCCAGGGCTGCGTCAGCAAACAGGCATTTTGCCCTTGCTAGGCTGACCGGTTCCGGTAACACAGAAAAACTACAAAGCTCAGCAGGCAACCCTCCAAGAAGTGCTAAGGGGACCAGAGAAGAGAGGCGCGGTGCACTCTGGGGTTTGTAGTGCCCACCCAAGCCCGACAGTCACCGCCTCGATACTTACCGGACCCCGCCACTACCAAGACACTGAGAGACTGCCGGGGCATAACGTCCTGGGAACGGAGCACTATCCATAATCGCAGGACTAGGAGGACCGCCACAGCTCCTGCCGCTGCAGCTAGAACGAGGAGACACACCATGCAAAGAAGCGGCGCATGCGTGCTGTTCCCTGGAGCCGGCCGCGCACGAGCGGTCAAAGTTCGCCACTACGGGCGCCGGGAGACTCAAACGCGGAGGGACGCCTCCTGGTGGGCGGGGCTCTTCGGCGATTCAGGGCTGCCCTGCGGATCCTGCGCTGCCTCTGCCCGAGAATAAGGTGAAATTCGGGAAGTTAGTCGCAGGAGAAGTTTGCTTTCCGCCCGTGACTAGGTCAGGCCGCACCCTTGAAGGCCCCGAAACTCCCAAGTTAGGAGGTGTTCCAGCTACTTCAACTTTGTGAATTCCTCCTGCTGCTAATGGCATACATCGCTTTTTTTTTTCTTTCTTCTTTTAAAACGAAGAGAAATGTTTCTGTTGCACATGCAGACATTACTGAAAGTGTTTGCCAGTAAAAGGTACTCTCGGAAGAAAAAGGAATGTAGGGCCCTCAAACAAACTCCCTCTTTCCCAACACTAACTTTTTTTTTTTAACTTTTCTAGGCATTTTCACAACTTTCAATATGGCCAGAGTGGTTGAGGATGATCACCTCGATTTATGCATGAGAGAAGTGGAAGCCATTGACTCAAGGCAGCGGGATAGAGAAGGCATAGTCCTGCAATTAATACTGTTTTACCACAGAGCATTCCCAGTTTGTTCTGAGTGTCCTCAGCCAAAATGATGATCTGCCAACACCTCCTCCGATCCCAATTTTGCTTTTTTTTGTTTCATGAACCAGCTCTTGCTTTGTCGCCCAGGCTGGAGTGCAGTGGCAGGACCACAGCTCACTGCATTCTTGAACTTGTGGACTCAAGGGATCCTCCAACTTCAGCTTCCCAAATAGCTGGGACTACAGGGGTGAGCCACCACATCTGGTCCAATTTTGCTTATTATTGTGTCTAATTCACATTACAGCGATGTGAGAATACTAAGATTAAAGAAGCCCCTTCACCCCAAATGTAATTTGCCTTAGGTCCATCATAGGCCTATAAGTTATATAGGAGAGGTATACAGATGAGTAAACAGATTCAGAAAGGTGCAACTGCTTGCCCAAGTGGAATAGTGTCAGATCTAGAATTAGAAACCAGAAATCCCAACTCCTGCTGCATGGAAGTACTACATCTTGTATTCCTTTGCTAAATTCAAACCTGCCTGATCATCACTCTTGCCTGGAGCCTGAATGTGGTTTTAAAAGTGCAGGCTCCCAGGGTCCACTAGAGAGCTACTGAATCAGAATCTCCAGGGAAGTCACCTGGGATCTGCTTGTATAACCAGTGTGTCAATTCCTACCAGATGGCAAGTTTGGGAGACTTTGTGGATGCATCATTTCCTGGCTCATGGACCTCACAACACTCTCCAAATTCAGTCTTCCATCAAAGCCTCTTAACCCTACGTTCTCACAATGAGGCCAAAAGTGGATATTATTCCCTTCTTTACAGATAGTGAAGTAGATTTCATAAAAGTTAAATAATTTATCTAAGGTTTCTTAGCTAGTAAGTGGTGGAGAAAGTTCATAGTTGTGAACTTAAAAGTCAGTGTCTCTGGAATTAGAATCCTGTGGGCTTACAAATGCAGAGTTGGAAGTCCAGAGGTATGGCGTTTGGTGTAGTATGAAAAATAGCTCAAGAATGTTACAAAGGATATGTTTTTGTCTTATCTGCCCACTCTGCCATTCCCAGCAATGGCTTCACCCTGAGACTCTCTTTCCTCACATTTAAAGTGAGACATTAGTGGTCCCAGAAGTTACATCCACGCAGGGCAATTTCCAGAGCCAAAAAAGAGGTTATCTTGTTATTAGGTCTTTTTTTAAAGGCGAGAAAACCTTTTCCAGAACCCCTATAGCAGACTTTCTTTCACCCCTTTTGGCCATATTTATATCACTTGCCCATGCATAAAAGGAAAGAGACCCCAAAAGTAGGAGTGGAGGATGGAAGAAAACTCATCTGTAGTATATGGCCATTGTTTGAAGGGTGAATACTGAACAAAATGGGCATTCTCTTGGAGAGGAGGAAGTTGAAGGAGGGAGGGAGGTTGGGTAGGCAAACTATAGCCTCTGGATTGCTGTAAAGATAATGTGTGTGAAATGGCTTTGTAAACTGACACATGCAATGCAAATGTTGGAGATGTAATAATTATTTGGCTCCAGGCCCCAAGCTCCATATTAGGGAAGATTTAATACTTAAAGGAGACTCTTATGTTTCCTGTTACCCCATCCCCTCACTATTGCAATTACCTATATCTGTAGGAAAAATCAGTTTGACCACACTTGGCATGAAGATGGAAAGAATAGAAGCAATCAAGCATGTGGGGCAGGCCAGTAAATTCAGATAGTCAAAGAGGGTGGAGTAGCAGACATTGTTTGGAGTTACTGGTTGAGTTATTCTGAGGTCAAACTGTTAAGTTTTCCTGTCAAGGAAGTCAAGGACTGCAGGGAGCAGCTAGGTAGCAGGCAGGAACAGAAACAAAGTTAAGAATTGCTGAACAAAAATGTTTACCGGGTAAGCTGAGTCCTGGGACATATAGATAATCAAGAGGTCAAGAAATTGTAGTGGATTAATCAGGAAAGTGAATGCTGAGTGAGAAGAAACAACTAAAATTTCTCTGGAAGGTGAGTTGTACTGACAATTCAGAAAACAGATTCACAGAAGTAAATTATAGTGCTGCAAAAAGCATGAAAAACATATTAATGGTATAATGAATAATGATATGTTGTCCATAACAAATCCTAAGTAAAGTCTGTCTTAGAGTGTGATTTTTATTATCTTCTTAAATCTATTTCTTAAAGTTTCTATGGCAATTATCTACTATGCATATTTTTAAAGTTTCTTAAAAGTTCAGATTATTTTGCACTGTTTAGGATTATACATTGTATTCTTTAGGATTGTACATTGTAATTTATTCAACATTTAATGAGCATCTGCTATGTGCTAGACACTTTTAAATGCAGGGGATGTCATATAAATAGGACAGTAGGCCAGGCAAAAACCTTGGACAAGGGAGATAACAGCAGAGGCAGAAGAGGACAGATTTGAGACTTGTTGATGGATTTGATATTGGGAATGAAGGAAAAGAAATCAAGATTACTCCTAGATTTTGGGCTTCAAAACTGGTTAGATGGTGTTATTTAGAAAGAATAAACAGACTGGAGGAGAAACAAGCTTTTGTGGTTAGGAGAAGGGGAGAAAATGAAGTGTTCTGTTTTGGACTTTAGTTTGAATAACCTATTAGATATCCAAGTGGTTATGTCAAATAGACAGTTTTATGCACAGATCTGAAGCTTAAGTCAGCCCTGGAGGTATAAATTTCTAATTCATTAGCATATAGATGGTATTTAAAGCCATGGGACTGGGTGAGATCCCCTAAGGAGAGAGTTTAGGTCAGCCCTGTCTAATAGAACTTTCTATAGTGATGAAAGTGTTTTATATTTGTGTAGTACACTATCCACGTATGCCTACTGAGCATTTGAAATATGGCTAGTGCAACTGAGGAATTGAATTTTTATTTCATTTGAATTATTTTAAATTTAAATAGACACACTTGACTATTGGCTGCTGTATTGGACAACGCAGGATAGAGAGGACTGGGGGGTCACTAACATTTAGAGGTTTAATAGAGGAGATTGAGCTAGCAAAGAATATGGAAAAGGAAAAGTCAGAGGGATAAGAGGAAAATTAGGAAAGAATGATGTCCACTAAAACCAAGAAAGGAAAATGATTCAAGAATGAGAGCACGGTCAGCTATGTCACATGCTATTGACAGATGTCTTGGGAACAGGTTAGTCTTTGGGGATCTAAACAAGGTGGTGATGGAAGGCAGGTGCAAATAAGCTGAAGAAAAAATGGGAGATGCAGAATAGCAGTCTCTCTGGACAGTCATTTCAATGTTTTCTTTGACAGGAATGAATAAATTGGGTGGGTGATGGAGAACAATTTGGAATCAAGGAAACATTTTTTAAGATGGGAGTAACTTAACATATTTGTAGATGTTAAAAAGATCCAATAGAGGGCCAGGCATGGCGGCTCATGCTTGTAATGCCAGCACTTTGGGATGCTAAGTCGGGAGGATTGCTTGAGGTCAGGAGTTCGAGACCAGCCTGGGCAACATAGTGAGATGCTGTTTCTACATTAAAAAAAAAAAAAGTTTGCTGGGTGTCGTGGCTTGCACCTCTTAGTTCCAGCTACTTAGGAGGCTGAGCAGGAGGATTGCTTGAGCCCAGGAATTTGATGCTGCAGTGAGCTTTAACTGGGACTCTGTCTCTCAAAAGAAACAAAATTCTTTCTTTCTTTTTTTTGAGACAGAGTCTTGCTTTGTTGCCCAGGCTAGAGTGAGTGCCATGGCGTCAGCCTAGCTCCCAGCAACCTCGAACTCCTGGGCTCAAGCAATCCTACTGCCTCAGCCTCCCAAGTAGCTGGGACTACAGATATGCACCACCATGCTCAGCTAATATTTTCTATATATATTAGTTGGCCAATTAATTTCTTTCTATTTATACTAGAGATGGGGTCTTGCTCAGGCTGGTTTCAAACTCCTGACCTCGAACGATCCGCCTGCATCGGCCTCCCAGAGTGCTAGGATTACAGGCGTGAGCCACTGTACTCGGCCAACAAATTTCTTCAAAAGATGTAAGGAGTTGGAATCTAGAGCACAAGTGGAGAGTCTGAACTCTGAGAGGAGGATGGTATGGTAACAGGATGGAGGGCAGGGATATGGATGCAGATGCAGGAAGGCTCGTATAATTTGTGGTGAGTAGATGAGAGTGTGGAGACTAGGGGTTAAGTGTGAGAGGCTTGAGGAGAGAAGGTTTGAAATAATAATCTTGAAGAGTAAGTGGCTTACTCACCAGGATCAGTGTAAGATTTCTGGGCAGATAAGAATACCATTTGAAGCTTGTGGTAACAAATTTAGTGAGAAACCAGCCAGCATAATTTTATGTGTTTTCCCTCCACTGGAAAAGGCAGATAGTTGGTGCTATAGTTTGAATGTGTCCCCCCAAAAAGCATGTGCAGGAAACTTAATCTCCAGTGGAATTATGTTGGGAGGTGGAGCCTAATGGGAGGTGTTTAGGTCAGGAAGGCTCCACCCGCATGAACGGGTTAGTGCTGATTGTAAAAGGGCTTGAGGCTGTGAGTTCTGTCTCTTGTTCTCTTTCATCATACCATGGGATGATGCAGTAAGAAGGTCCTCATAAGATGCTGGCCCTTCTGTTTTGGACTTCCCAGCCGCCAGAACCACAAGAAATAAATTTTTGTTCATTATAAATTTACCCAGTCTCAGGTATGGTGTTATAGTAGCACTAAACAAAGACAGTTGGCAGTAATCAGAGTTAGAGTTTTGACAGGTGAATACAAAGGAGAGAAGGTGCTTTTCAAGGGAGTGAGGTCTGTGGAATTTTGTGTAGACGTAGTAGAAAGTGAAGACATGAGAGTAGAGGTGGGAGAGTGAATGAATAGTAGAAGGATAGTACAATCAGTGGATTGGAGACATCAAGAAGATTGAAAAATTGTAATGTTATCACTTTGGGAGGCTGAGGCAGGAGGATTGCTTAAGGTCCAGGAATTCAAGACCAGCCTGAGCAAGAGCGAAACCCTGCCTCTACAAATAATAGAAAAAATTAGCCAGGCATGGTGGTGCGTGCCTGTAGTCCCAGTAACTTGGGAGGCTGAGGCAGGAGAATAGCTTGAGCCCAGGAGTTTGAGGTTGCAGTGAGCTATGATGATGCCACTGTACATTAGTTTGGGGACAGAGCAAGACCGTGTCTCAACACAAACAAAACAACCCCCTCCAAAAAGAAAAAGAAAAGAGCATTAGGTATGAGCTAGATATCTTCCATTTGTCCCTCCAGTTCCAATCTATATTCTTCACCACTTCAGTCAGTACCATGTTAGCTGAAACTGATGGACTAAATCAACAGGCTTTCTTGTCCTCTAGTTTTGATTGGGTTTGGCCAATGGGAATGTTCAGTAGAAGACCTGATGGAGGGAAGGCTGTGTCACTGAACTGAAAGTCCTTGTTCTTTTCAATGTGACCTTCTCTATACATATCTCTCCTTCTGGGTCCTAGCATTCCCTTTCCTTGTTCCTTCAGGCCTAGGGGTGGTACTGTCAGGTTGCAGTCTGAAATGTTGGTTCATGGTGCACTCTTGTTTGAAGAATGACCAGACACACTGAAAGCAAGGTAAGCATGAAAATGGGGTTTATTGAGGAGAGAAAAATAGGATTATAAAGCAAGAGCAATATACATATGCCACAGAAGACAACTAGACCCATTGTCATAGCAAAAGAAAGACCTTGGTTATGGTCTGGTCTTGTTTTATAGTGCCTGGATTGGGACCTCTCTGTGGTTCAGATGTCATTATGTAACCACTTTGGTGGACAGTTGGGAGTTATAGGACCTGAGTCTTACTGTGCATATGTGGATTTCCCATGAGCCTCTCTGAAAGCCCATGAGGGTAGGAGGTGAACCGCAGCAGCACCCACTTTCTCCCCTAGGAGACCCGGAACCCCTGCTGTCTACATAAAAGTACTCACTGCTACTAGCCCTGGGTTACTGCACTATCCCTGTGCTTTCCCTACCTCATTCACACCTTTGTAGATGTCTGTTTATTAAATCATCCTCAAATTAACCTAATCCAAGTATGCTATATATATCCTATTGAGGATGCTGATTGATACAGGGTAGTACAACTACATGACAAGAACTTCAAAGGAACTGGAGTTTTTGAAAGAAGGAGGAGAAAGGGTTTGGAAGCAGCAATAGGGATGCAAGGAGGTGTGAAAAACAAATAACTTCTATCTGAGAGACATACTGGGAAAGTGCAGGAGAGTGAGGCTTCAGCTTAAGCAGGGAAGTGGAGAAGGCATTCAAAGAGAGGTTTTAGATATAGGGGAAGTTTGCAGGTTATGTGTCAGGAGGTCCAAAGAACGTAGGCTTTGAAAGGTGCTGAGGAATGAAGTTTGGGTTAGACTGGGGGATTTACGAGGCACTAGTGATATCAGGACAATAATGGATGATATGGGAAGCTTCTAGGGGTTGAAGTAAATAGGGATACAGGCAGGCTCTCTCCAGTCATTTTAGTTCAGTTCTGCCAGTGTCTATTGTGTGCTGCACACTAGGCTGGGCACTGGGGCTACAGAAGTAAGGTAATAACAGTTAACACCCAAGCAGTGACTTAACAATGAGCCTGACTGTGTGAACCACATGCCTCTCGACAGAGCCTCCTAGAGAAAAGCCACCTAGCCTATTTTTGGGGCTGCATGGGGAGTGTGGGCTGCTAGGGATCCTGGCAGCCAGGCCCCTTCCCACCTGAATCCAACCATCTTCAGTCCTACTAGGGATAGAAAAGTATGCATAAAGAAGAATGAAGCCTTTTTGTAACAACCCGGGAGACCACTTTGGTCAGCATCATGCTTATCCGTGACAAGGTAGGATAGAGCTGGGAGTTCTTAGTCTGGGTCAAGGATAGAACTGGGGCAGTGTGACCACTAGAATTGATATTTATATGCCTCACTATTAGAGATCTTTTGGAAGATTAGTCAGGATGGGTGACAGAAATTGTCCCAGTACAAACCAAATAATCTTAGTTATAATTAAGACTTTTTTTTTCTTTTTAAATACACTAATACATGTTTGAGTTACAACGTTTTCCTGGATAGAGCCACTACCTCCTAGGACTCCTTGAAGGCTAAGGCAACTATTTAATACTTATAATAATTGGCATTCATTGTGTGCTTACCGTATGCCAGGCACTCAGAACATGGATGAATTATTTTAATTTTCACAACAACCCTATGAAGTAGACACTATTATGATCCTCACTTTACAAATGAGGACACTGAGGTACAGAGAGATTACATCATTTGCTGTGGGTCACAAAGTCAGGAATTGGTTGAGTCAGGATTCGACCTTAGTCTGACTCTATAGCCTACAGTTTTATCTTCTACATTATCATTAAAACTATTTATTATATATTTACACCAGCTACTGCTGTAAATATATTTACACCAGCTACTGTGCTATATATTAAGAAAAGCAAGGCCAGGCGTGGTGGCTTACGCCTATAATCCTAGCACTCTGGGAGGCTGAGGCAGGAGGATTGCTTGAGGTCAAGAGTATCGGGAGTTCAAGACCAGCCTGAACAAGAGCAAGACCCTGTCTCTACTGAAAATAGAAAAAAGTAGCTGGGCAACAAAAAATAGAAACAAAAAATTAGCTGTGTGTTGTAGCGAGCACCTGTAGTTGCAGCTACTCGAGAGGCTGAGGAAGGAGGATCGCTTGAGCCTAGGAGTTTGAGGTTGCTGTGAGCTAGACCGACACAATGGCACTCTAGCTCAGAAAACAGAGTGAGACTCTGTCTCCCCCCCCAAAAAAAAAGCAAGATAGAAATATGATATTATTTACTATGTCTGATTTTTCACTTATTAAATAGGAATAAATGGATTTTTTTAAAATGGATTTTTAACATTCCAGTCAAGAACTGCTTTTCTTTTTTCTGGTTTTTCCTCCAAGCTCATTCAAAAAGGATACTCTGTGTGTGTGTGTTTGTGTGTGTGTGTAATCTTCATCCAAGCCTTAAGGTGAATATGTAGTGAAATTACTAAGACACCATTTTATTATCCTTTGTTTTTACTTTATGTCCATTTATCCCAGATGTGTCTTTCTAGATAGGTTTATAAATCCCTTGTCCTAGCCTTATCAAAATGCCTTATCAGGCCCAAATTTAACAAGACATTTAAATCTTATTTAAAAATTCATTCCCAGACTATCATGGGAAATATCATACTACATTATACTGTTTTAAAAGAAATCTTTTTTAAGTAGAGACAGGAACTCCTGGGAGAACTCAAGGGATCCTCCAGCCTGCACCTCCCAAAGTGCTGGGATTACAGGAAACAGCCACAGTGCCTGGCCATGATACTGTTTATTAATAACAACCACAACAATAGTAGTTTCTTTAATTTTCTGTTACCATATTTTCAATTTTTGACCTATAAATAAAGTAAGAAACAATGATATTTCTTCACTAAACACTGCTTGTCTTTGAAATCCATTGAATTAATTTTCTCCTCAGTCCAATCTTCCCTTCCCGCAAAGCCCCTGCCTGCATCTCCACTGGTTTTCTTTTCTCCTTCCTTGTGTACACTACTCATTTTTCTATCTCTCTCTCTAATTATTTTCTGCTGCCACAGAGCTTTTCGTCCTTGATAGAAATGCACAAATTGTGTCTTCACTCTTACCTGACCATTCATTATTCCTTAACTTTATATGAAGAAGGAGCATGACAAACTTCCTGTGAAATTCATATATATAATAATGCATGCTGTCTACCATTTAATAAGCCATGTATGTACCTTCTCAACTACCTCTCACAATCAACCATCCTATGAACTTAAGTACTATTATTATCTCTGTTTTGTAGGTGAGGAAATGGAGGCTATACTATCCTAAATTAACACTTATGGTTCTTGGACTTGACTTCCTGTGGCTGTACTATGGCCATCTAGTGGCTTCAGGAATATAATGATCTTATTTAGGGAAGGCACTTAATGAGAACACATTTTACAGTAAGAAGGGAATAAAAAAAGTGAAATTTACAGATGTGCTGCTTAAAAGTTAGTGTTACTGTGTCGTGTTAGTTTTGTGTAAATAATCAATGAATATACTTTATAACGATGGAAGGGTAGCTCTTGCTGTGTGCCTTTAAACCTGGTTTCTTTTCAATGTCTCAATGACTTATTTAATGTCCTGTTCATCTTTCATCAACATTAGGTGCCCTATTCATTGTGGATCGCTTCTCAATTTGTTAACTTATTGACAGACTTTTTTGATATAAATCTTAGATGACAGCTATTTTACAATTCCCTTCTCCTCCACACCAGTATTCCAGTGGGCTCTTTGCTGCTTGTATTCGTTTGGGATAAGTTAAAAGATAACCTAAATGAACCTGAGAAAGCATTAACATTTTGTAATGCTTTATTAATATTTCCCAAGGAAACTCTGGAATAACTGTCTTAAGTTATAATTTAGAAGAATCTCTAATTTTCCCTTTCTGAAAAGGCGCTATACTTTCTTTTTTTTCTTTTTTTTTTTTATTAATTTTTTTTTCTTCTTTCTTTTTTGTTTCTTTGGTCTGCTTCTCGGGAAAGGTGCTATACTCTAAATAAAACCTTTTATGGTCATTTCCTCCATCAGTAATGCCCTCTCTTTCCTGAATCTTGAGCCACTGACTCTCACTGTGCCTCTTTTTTTTTTCTTTATTCACTTGTTATAGTAGCAACAGGACCTCGCTGTGTCTTTACCCTTAGCCTATAAAACAAGTCTCAAGTCTCTCTCATTAAAAAATAAAAGCAAAATCAATAAAACGCCTCCTCAATGAGTCGGGCTCAGCATAACTCCTTTAAACAGCCAGACAGCCCAGCCACATTAAAATGGCACTCCAGTCTTTAACCACACCTTTTATCCCTTTGCCAGAGCACTCCACTCCCACTCTATTTTTATGCAGTCGGACTATGTGACGGAACTGAAGCCTTCTGCTGAGCACGAAGTTATATTTCAGATGCTGAGAGGCGGTCATCCTGACCATGTGGCCAGGCAGCCTATTCTTGGTGGACTATGTGCAGGTTCCTGCCTGCATATGGAGGCAGCATCTCCCCTCAGCCATGGCACAGAAATCAGGTACTGACACAGGCCTTTCCCTAGAACGACACTGCCCTGTCCATACTGGATACCTCTATAATATACTGACCCAAAGAGTGTCCAACTGTCTGAGAGCTTGGTGGAATACAAATAGAAACAGGTCCTTTCTCTGATAAAGCTCACAAATAAACAGGGCATATTTGGTCAGCCCTACCTTGGCCAACCTTCGCTGTCAGCCACCACTAGGTGGCTCTCCAGCGATCTTTCTAAAAGGGCTGACAAACCACCCAGGAGTTGGGAGACCTTCTAGATTTAGGTGTCACAAGGCGAACATTCCCTTTACTCCTCTGATGGCTCCTCCCAGCCTTGCATTTCTTTCTTCCAAACCTCTCAGTCTGGTGGCCTTGTCTCCCTTCTTCAGAAATGTTCAACCACTTCCCATCAAAAGTTTCATCCTTTGGTTTATTATTCCATATTCTAATGCCTCAGACTTCATCTGAATAAGTACTCAGTAACTGGGGTTCCAGAGGATAATGGGCTCCAGCCCTGTGAATAAGGCTGAAGATGAATCTCCCAAATGGCGGTTCAGTCTTCCTACCAACGTGAGCTATGTCACCTAGATTGCAAGCACACGTTGCAATAAGCAACGTTCAATTTCCTCAGAGACAACACAATCTAATCCTTCCTCCATGAAGTAATATTTATTTTCTTAAAGGAAGTCTGGCTTTATCATATAAGAACAGGAGATCCCTGCTTTTCTGTCACTTTGAAGAATCAGCACCAACTTTACTTAGAAATTTGTTGACCCTGGGTCTCTTCTTCTAGGAGTTTGGAATGGAAGGTTTGAATTGGAAGGTAGGGTTACATTTCCGGATTAGTCTGCCAAACAAAGGTGCGAAAGTTTATGTTTTACTACTGCTTATTCATATGTGTCTTACCCATTCAGATTTATTGATTTATTGACCACCTCCATCCTCCCCACACCCCAGTGGATATTCTAAAGTTTGGGGCTTTGCCCAAATTTCAGCTATGGCTAAGGTATTTTCCTGTCCTTCTTCATTTCTACACTCAGTTAGATCCCCTGACTCTCCAGGGAACAAGTCAGCTATCTCATGCAGAAGTGGCAGTTACTGAGAGCAGAAGTGGAGGCACTGTCTCTGGAGGCTCCAGGATCTCATTACCATAGGAGTCAACCATCACATCCAAGAGAAGTTCTGAACTTCAGGAAAACTTTTCCAGTCTAAGATACAAAGCACTGTTTTTCCAGCTGTTCAAAAATGTACATTATATATATATTCAATCAATATATATACATTTATGGTGGGCAGCTACAACTGTGGGCCACCTTAGTCTTGCTGAGTGCTTTGAATTAAAAATAAACAAAACTTCAGAAATAAGGCTCGGAACCTCACCTTCCCCTACCCCTTGTCTCTAGGATCTTCTTTCTTTCCCAAGTACTACTGTGTTTCCCCCAAATTAAGACAGGGTCTTATATTTATTTTTCCTTAAGAAGACACCCTAGGGCTTATTTTCAGGGGATGTGTTATTTTTTTTAAGTATGGTACAACAATCTACATTTATTCGAATATAGTTAAGTCGTCTTCTTCTGGAACATCATCATAACTCTCCAAACCCCGAATGCCATCCTGAATTTCTTGTGACTCTATTTCCTTTAGAACTATTGGCCCCAATCTCTCACATGGAGCAATAGAGCTCTCGTGGGGCAGATGAGAAGGGCTGCTGCTTCACCGCTCTGCGATGAAATGAATAGGTTGTGCAGATACGCTGCTGCGTAGCCACGCCCATCACCAGGTCTTATTTTCAGGGTAGGCCTTATATTGTGTAAATCCTTAGAAATTCTGCTAGGGCTTATTTTATGAGTAGGTCTTATTTTCGGGGAAACATGGTAGGAGGGACTCTTTCTGGAATTTCCTTAACTGACTAGAGAAGCTTCTTTCAAAAAGAAATGCAGTTGTCTTAAGACCTCCCTCCCTAAGAATCTCATTAACTAACCAGGAAAGATTAACCACAAGAAAAGAGACTGGGAGTCTCCACCATGCCCAGACTTTTCATCTGAGGTTTACCTGGGAGACTTTATCTGCATAACAAGACAATCTTTGTTTACAGTGAAGTTCCACCCCTCATCTCCTGGCCGGCTTCCCCCAGAGCTCAGAAAACTTTCTCCCAGGCCTGTATACTGTGGGCTCCTTAATTTCCCCTGAGAATCATTTACTTCTATATCTTCCATCTCTCCTTCCCCTATGAAGAAGAGTATAATAGCATCTGGACCTCACTGGGTTATTGGGTAATCACGCCTACCTCATCCCCACCCCGCACATTAAATAAACTTGGTATGCCCCTTTCTCCTATTAATCTACCTTTTGTCAGTTCATTTTCAATGAACCTTCAGAAGGCAAAGGGGAAGTTTTCCCTCTTCAACCCTACAATCTGCTGCTATCCCCCCAACTCAGCTCCCTGGGGGTTGTACTCATATAAGGAAAATTAGTCCTAATTAGCTCTTTCCTCTTTTTGGACAGCGTATATGTGCAATTTTTAACTTTTATTTATTTATTTTTTTAGACTATAAACTTTATTTTTAAAAATTTTTTATTTGTATGTATCCATGGTGTGCAAATGTAATTTTGCTCCATTGGTATACTGCATTATAGTGCAGTCAGGGCCTTCAACGCATCCATCTCACTGGAGCAACACACATTGTACTCACCAGGCAACTATAAGGTTTTACAGCGGCAGCAGCGGCGAAAAGAAAAGAAAGACAGAGAGAAAGAGTGGGGGCCAAACCACGTGGCTTTATTATACACTTGTGGATGAGGTTCTGGGGCCCCAAGAGAGGGGGACCCCAGAAGTCGCTGCTGTTTGAACGGGTTGAGGCCTTTTATACCCTTTGGGCCTGACTAGGGACTTTTGGCGGGAAGAGCTGGGGATTTTAGGAGAGGCTGGAGGTATTTGTGGAATCCAAGAGCCGAAAAGTTCTTATCCAGGTGGACATCTGGGTGTGGTTCCTCTCAGCAGGGCCTGGCAGTTTTGTCCTGGGCGGGTCTGGTCTCATGAGTCTTTTCTTTTTTGATCTAGGGAAGGGAGGGGGCCCACCACCAGCCTTACAGCAACCACCTCCCATCATCCACCTCCCTTCCACCCCTCCAACCCCTCTGAGTCTCCACTCTCCATTATTCCACTCTCCGCTTCCATGCATGTCTAAATAAATACATTATTAGCTCCCACTTATACAGTATTTGTCTATCTCTGAGTTGTTTCACTTAAGATAATGGCCTTCAGTTCCATCCACGTTGCTGCAAAAGACATAATTTCATTCTTTTTTATGGCTGACTAATATTCCATCATGTATACATACATTTTCTTTATTCAATTCTCCATCGATGGACACTGAGGTTGATTCTATATCTTTCCTATTGTGAATACTGCTGCAATAAACATACAAGTACAGGTATCATTTTTATATATCCAATAGTGGGATTGCTGGATCGTAGGTAGTTGCAGTTTTAGTTCTTTGGGAAATCTCCTTACTGCTTACTGTATTCCATAGAGGTTGCACTAACTTACATTTCCACAATCAGTATATAAATGTTTCTTTTACTGATTGTGAAAACCAGCTTACAAGAAAACCGAAAGAGTTCCCTTTTGTCTGCATCCTCACTAACATCTGTCATTTTTTTTGTCTTTATAATCATAGCCATTTTGATTGGTATAAGATGATACCTTATTGTGGTTTTAATTTGCATTTCTCTAGTGATTAGTGATGTTGACCATTTTTTCATATGCTTTTTGGCCGTTAGTATGTCTTCTTTTGAAAAATGTTTATTCATATCCTTATCCCACTTTTTAATGAGGTTATTTGGATTTTTTTGGTTGAATTCCTTATAAATTCTGGATATTAGTCTCTTGTTGGATATATAGTTTACAGATATTTTCTCCCATTCTTCAGGTTATCTGTTTACTCTGTTGATTATTTTGTTTGCTATTTAAAAGCTTTGTAGTTTAAGTCTCATTTATCTATTTTTGTTTTTGTTGCCTGTGCTTTTGAGGTCTTAGTTAGGAATTCTTTATCTAGACGAATGTCCAGAACAGTTTTCCCAAGGTTTTCTTCTAGTATTTTTATAGATTCAGATCTTACATTCAAGTCTTCAATCTATCTCGAGTTTATTTTTGTATATGATGAGAGATAGGGGTCCAGTTTCATTTTTCTGTGTGTGATAATCCAGTTTTCCCTGCACTGTTTATTGAAAAGGGTGTCCTTTCTCCAGTATATGTTCTTGTCAAAGATCAGTTGGTTTTAAGTATGTGGCTTTATTTCCGGGTTCACTATTCTCTTCCATTGACCTATGTGTCTATTTTTATACCAATACCATGCTATTTTGGTTACATTAATTAGCCTTGTATAACTTGAAACCAAGCAATGTGATGCCTCCAGTTTTGTTCTTTTTGCTCAAGATTGCTTTAGCTACTCAGGCTCTTTTTTGATTGCATATGAACTTTAGAATTGTTTTTTCTAATCCTATGAAAAATGGGCTGGCCGTGGTGGCTCATGCCTGTAATCTCAGCACTCTGGGAGGAGGAGAGTGCTAGGGAGGATTGCTTGAGCTCAGGAGTTCAAGACCAGCCTGAGCAAGAGTGAGACCTCATTTTTAAAAAAATAAAAATAAAAATAAAAGAATAATCTTGTAAAAAATGACATCAGTATTTTGGTAGGGATTGCGTTGAACTTGTAGATTGCTTTTGGCAGTATAGTCATTTTGACGATATTAATTCTTCTAATCCATGAGCTTGGGACATATTTCCATTTGTTTGTGTCTTCCATAATTTCTTTCATCAGTATTTTTAGTTTTCCTTGTAGAGGTCTTTTACGTCCTTGGTTAGATATATTACTAGGTACTCTTTTTTTGTAGCTATTATAAGTGGGATTGCTTTCTTTTCTTTTCTTCTTTTTTTTTTTTAATTTTTTTTTTTTTTTTTTTTTTTTGAGACAAAGTGTCACTTTGTTGCCCAGGCTAGAGTGAGTGCTGTGGCATCCTAGTTCACAGCAACCTCAATCTCCTGGGCTCAAGTGATCCTGCTGCCTCAGCCTCCCCAGTAGCTGGGACTACAGGCATGTGCCACCATGCCTGGCTAATTTTTTGTATATATATTTTTAGTTGGTCAATTAATTTCTTTCTATTTTTAGTAGAGACAGGGTCTCGCTCAGGCTGGTTTCGAACTCCTGACCTCGAGCAATCCGCCCGCCTTGGCCTCCCAGAGTGCTAGGATTACAGGCATGAGCCACCATGCCCGGCTGGGATTGCTTTTTTGATTTGGTTTTTGACTAGATTTATTGGTGTATAGAAATGTTACTGATTCCTGAACATGCATATTATACTCTGAAACGTTACTGAATTCATCATCAAACCTAAAAATATTTTGGTAGAGTCTTTAGGGTTTTCTAGATATAAGATCATATTATTAGTGAACAGGAATAATTTGACTTCTTCTTTTCCAATTTGGATGCTTTTTATTATTTCCTCTTGCCTGATTGCTCTGGCAAAGACTTCCAGTGTTATGTTGAATAAGAGTGGTGAAAGTAGGCATCCTTGTCTTGTACCAGTGCTTAGTGGGCATGCTTTCCACTTTTCCCTGTTAAGTATAATGTTGGCTGTGGGTTTCTTGTGTATGTCTTTTATTATTTTGAGATATATTCCTTCTATGCCTAGTTTGTTGTGGATTTTTATCATGAAGGGATACTGAATTTCGTTGAAGGGAAAGCCAGTTTTCTTAGAAAAGATCACGTTATGCTTGCTGTCTCATTTTTCTTTGTTCATTTTCACTTTTTGATTCACTGAAATCCAGCATCTGCCATCATTATTCTCCAATAACCACTGGGTTTTCAAGCCTGAAGAACATTTCCTTTTCTTATCTTTCTTGTCTTCTCTTAGGCAATTGAAGAAACTTAAAAAAAAATTTGTTTTCTTCCATTGTCTTTTATTACTCCCTTTTCTTCTGATTCTCCTCCTGCTGCTTTTGTCCTATCTCATAATTCTTCTTGGGCCTTTCATTTTCTATCTACTTCCCTTAAAATTAAAAAAAAAATCTTATAAAATAAATAAAAGTACTGGAAATAATAAAATAGAGATTTGGGTACCCACCAGCTACATTTCGCCATATACTTTTTTTAGACTCTCATTTGCTTTTCTTCTAAGAAACCAACTTCTCATTTATCCTCTTTTGGTCTTTTTTTTTGAGACAGAGTCTTGCTCTGTTACCCTGGGTAAAGTGCAGTGGCATGATCATAGCTCACTGCAACCTCAAACGCCTGGGCTTAAATGATCCTCCTGTCTCAGCCTCCCAAGTAGCTGGGACCACAGCTGCACACCACAATGCCCAGCTGATTTTTTTTATTTTCAGTAGGGATGGGGGTCTTGCTTTTGCTTAGGCTGGTCTTGAACTCCTGACCTCAAGTGATCCTCCTGCCTCAATTTCCCAAAGTGCTAGGATTACAGGCGTGAACCACAACATCCTGCTGCTGGTCTTTGTATTTCTAAGGATTCTTAGTCTTGGGTATCTTTTATTCTTACTTTTGTAGTAGACTAATTGTTGTCACCCGAAATTCCATTTTCCTCTTCTTGCTGGTCTCATGTTTACTCAGTTGGTGACTGTATTTCTTATCTTCCTTTGCAGCTAGGTATAAAAGTTTTGTGGGTAAATTCTTGCCAATGGAATATAACTGGAAGCAAAGAATACAACGTTATCACCATACCTTTTTAAAGGAAGATGGCTTGTCTTGGACTGTTTTCTTTCTCCTTTAGGGACATGTCTACGACAGCCATGACCATAAAGATGAGGAAGACATCCTAGAAGAGGGTGTAATCGAGCACAGGCTTGGCTGCTGGCTGCTTGCAAAAGCCAATAACAAGGATGGGGTGTAATGAAAGTAAAGTGACTTTATTCCAGAGGTAGCAGGAGGGATGCCTCAAAGAAACCATTTCGAAGTCTTAGGCTGAGGAGAGGGGTTTATAAAGGGAATTTGATGTGAAGGGCATGCGCGGAGTGGCAAGGAGGTGCTGGTCAGCCTGACTTGTCTTGATGATTGTGGTGAATTATTGTTTCACCTGGTGAATGGCCTGGTGTTACCTCAAAGTCTGTTTATCCATAGATTAACTGCAACCTTGAGGTAATCTCCTGGTGAGTGCCTGGATTGTTTCAAGACTCAGTCTCTGAAACTTCAAAACAATACATAATTTGATAGGGGAAACTTGTACAAGGGAGTGCCTGGTGGAAAAAAGGAGGGTAAAGATCAGTATTTCCTCATTAAGAACATAACAAGGAAGGGGGAAGAAAATTTCAAAATGGGGCACTGAAAAATAAGGCACTGGTTACAAGGATGGAAAAAGAAGATGGAAGGAAACTGAGTCCTGAATGACGTAGACTAGAGCTGCCCTGCCATTCTAGGCCCACCTGTATGTGAGAGGGAAAGAAATGAGAATTTTCTTTATGTCATTGAATTCTAGGATCTCTTTATTATAATAATTTAGCCTTTAACTAATACATACATTGATACCTGGAAATAGAGACTTCTAAAAAAATCCAAAAACATATAGCGTTATCTAAGTGCTCAGAAAACTGGCAGTGAGGAAACAGATGTATCAGAATGGAAAACTGTCGATCCTTCTTATGCCATGATGAAATATTTGGTAAAATCTTACATACTTAGAAGGATGACCATGTTCCTTCTATGGCTGAACTCTAGGGGAAGCATTTGGAAAGAACCAGAATATAAATGTATAATGGTTTTTCCTTGCTGCATTTAGCAAGGTTTTTCTAAGGAAAGAAATGAGCTCATATAAGAAATAATGTGTTTGCAAGCAGAGATGGAAGGAAATAAAGAATGTGCAGAAAATTGAGGCTTCCAGAGTTGGAAAATCCAACAATTTCTTGTAGTCCAAACTGGAGATAAGACTGTTGTTGGCAGAGACCTTCTTGAAGGCCTCCCATTAAGATTTTTCAACCAAAGGCAAGGCGTGGTGACTCACGCCTATAATCCTAGCACTCTGGGAGGCCCAGGCAGGTGGATCGCTCAAGGTCAGAGTTCGAGACCAGCCTGAGCAAGAGCGAGACCCTGTCTCTACTAAAAATAGAAAGAAATTAATTGGCCAACTAAAAATATATATAGAAAAAATTAGCTGGGTGTGGTGGCATGTGCCTGTAGTCCCAGCTACTTGGGAGGCTGAGGCAGAAGGATTGCTTGAGCCCAGGAGTTTGAGGTTGCTATGAGCTAGCCTGACGCCATGGGACTCACTCTAGCCTGGGCAACAAAGCAAGACTCTGTCTCAAAAAAAAAAAAAAAAAAAGGACTACTGATTACTGCAAGTTTCCCATTCTTTTCTTTTTCAAATTGAAGTTTTTATCATGGTTACTTCTATTCCTGTTCCACCCTTGCACATTTTGTAAGTGGGAATTGAGCAACTTTCTTTTAGTTTATAATTCACTGGACTAGAAGTATCCGTATCTAGATATAATAGAGCAGGCCATACTTTTCCCAGAGATAATGGCCCCTGGGCTGGCTGCAGAAAGTAGATAGGATCTTAGATGGATCCTCTCCTCATGGAGAGGAAGGTTGAGCTTTATGGGAAGAAGAGTCCATTCAGGTGTTTGGTTGGTTTGGGGGATTGACTGTATCTCTTTGTTAGCCTTCATCTTAATTTAATGCAGTCTTCCTGGGAGTTCTGATCTGTTTATTCAGAAACCTATCACCTGTATGTTGACGACTCCCAAATTTGTTGACGACCTCCAAATTTGTATGTTTAACCAGGATTCTCTTTGATGTTCTAGACCCATCTTACCCAAATATTGGATACTTTTGCATAGATGTACCACAGTAGAGACCTCAACCACAACATGTCCAAAACTGAAATTATTTTCTTTCCCCTTAAATACATACCTTTTCTGGGGTAGATTGCAACAAATGGTCACAAACTCATCCCAACTTCCCATACATGCCCCTGTGCGATGTGACTTTTCTGTTCTTCCCATCAAGAGGTGGGCTCCAGATCTCTACCTCCTTGAATCCAGGTTGGCCTGTGATTTGCTTTGACCAATAAAATGCAGCAGAAGTGATGATGTGGAATCTGAGCCTAGACCTTAGGAAGCCTTGCTCTCACTCCCTTGGAAAGATCTTGTCATCATATGAAGAAACCTGGGCTAGCCTTTTTGAAGATGAGAGACTATGTGAAGAAAGATGCCTACCTAACATCCAGCACCAACTGCCAGCAGGACCGGCAACATAATTTTCAAGGTCCAGTGAGGACCCTTGTTCCATAATTATTAAGAATTTTAAGATGGCAACAACAGTACAACAAACCCTTCTAAGTGTGAGCTCCATGCAACTGCACAGGTTGGACATCCATGAATTGGTCTTGATCACCAGAGAGATGATCTTGAACCATCAAGGCCTCTACCAAACTGCCTGCTGACTGTCAAAACATGAGTGAGCCCAGGTGAAACCAGCAGAAGAACCTCCCAGCTAAGTCCAGCCCAAATACCCACAGAATTGTTAGGTAGTAAATAATTGTTTTAAACCACTAAGTTTTGTGATAGTTAGGCAGCAATAAATAACTAAGACATACTCCTTTATCTCCTATCCTGGACAGTTAAAACCTGAATCACTCAACCTTGCCCATCCTATGAGGCCAAGGAATTCTTTAGGCTTTCTATTTCCCTACATGTTCTCTTATTACCCATGAATGTGGGTCATAGAGTCAGAATGTATGGGTTTCAGTTCTAGCTCCTCTCATTACTAATTATGTGACCTTGAACACATTATTTTCCCTTTTTGTGCCTGTATTTCTACATCTATGAAACAGAGATACTCTTATCTTTCTTAATAGTGTCTGTGGAGGTTAAATGAGGTAACTGTTAGCACAGTGACTATGGCCAATAAATGTTATTGTATGTAATTGCCTTGTATTCAATCATACTGTCCATGGAATTTAGGATGAAACTTGCAGGAGTACTATAGAAGACTTCCGGGGTTATAGAGGAAACATTTTCAAAGAGGTAAAAAAACAGACATGGTTCTAGAGAAACTACATAGTAGTGTGAAGTTACAAACTTGAGCTCTGGAGTCAGACTTTCTTCCTTCACATATCAGCTCTACCACTTGTTCTGTTACTTTGGCATATTACTTAATCTCTTTAGGTCTTAATTATATCAACCATAAATGGGATTAATGAATGGAAATCTCTCATAGTATTATTGTGAGGATTGAGTGAGGACTGAATGATTAAGTCCAATAGACATGGCACAAAGAATATGCCCATAAAGAATATGTCCATGATCTTTGAAATGTGAATATTGGTCAGAAAGGCAAGCCTTTCTCTTTGAGAGAAAAATTGCCAAATTTAAAGTATGATATATAAAAGACTGTAAATAGGACGTGAGGTAAGAGATCAAGAGCCAGAGGATGATAAAGACAGAAGTTTATAGATAAGTTTGGAGTTTATAGATAAGTTTGGAGATAAAGACAGAGAGAGAACCATTCAAGACTTTGGTCATTGCATCAGAAAGTCCTCAGAGATGGGTTAAGCTACAAATGCAGAGTAGAAAGTGCTCTAGCAGCAGGCTTTGGAATAGAGGAAGCACTTGAAAGAATCCCAGCTTATTCTCCAACAATTAACCTTTGAGGACCCTCTCCATTTTTAGGTTTGTTCTTTGTCTTTTTCCTTCCTCATAAATCAAGAATCCATTTATTCACCAGTCGTTTATTGAGCACTTTGTTATACAACAGTAAATGACAGATCAGTTTGTTGTTCTTACAGAGCTTCAGACAAGAGATTCATACAATTAAACCAGGCATCTCAACATTTTGTAAGAACTTAGGGGATCAGGGAAAACTTCCTGGAGGAAGTTCCATTTAATGTGAGACTTGAAATATGGATAATAGGCACAATAAGCTGGGGGGTAGGAGAAGGGGTGGTGGTGAGTGTGGCTGGTGGGGAGAGAGGAATAGTCCAAGACAAAAGAACAGCATATGCAAATGTGTGAGAGGAAGAGAGAACCAGGAACTTAGGGGGATTTAAAGTATTCGAATATTGCTGAAAAACTAAGCTAGAGCCAAGAAGTGGCTAGAGGGGGCTAATGGTGTGAAATCTGTTTACCCAGTTAAGAAATTTGAACTTTATCCTAAGGACAATGGGAAGCCATTCAAGTGTTTAAGCAGAGAGGTGGCATTTAGAAAGAGTGAGTACCCTGACAACAGTGTGGAGAGCACAAAGGGCAGGACACAAGGCCTGCTTGCTTTTGTAAATAAAGATTTATTGGAACACAGTCATACCCATTCAGTCATGTGTTGTCTATAGCTGTTTCCAGGCCTTAAGTGCAGAGTTGAGTAACTGTGACCATCTGGCCCACAAAGCGGAACCACTTACTAGTATATATGGCCCTATAAGAAAATATTTGCTCAGGGAGACTGTTGTAGTAGCCTGGGGGTAAGACAATGGTGGATAGCATTGGGGAAGGGGTGGTAGAGATTTTGGAAAGGCAAACCGTGAAGTAACGCCAAATTGTCAATAACTCTGAGGAAATCATGACCCAGATATCAGCTGGGATCATCGGTTTTGTTTTTTAACTAGATAATATTGACTCAAGCCCCTATTACACAACTCTTATAAAGCATAGCACTTCATGAAGCATTCTGCCAGTTTTCCAGGCATCTGATTGTAGCATTACCTCAGCCCCCACTCGTGCATCCTGTTTATCGACTGTCTCATTGTTTAGGTTGCTATCTCCATTCTGCTCCTTTTCCTTTTTTTTTTTTTTTTTTTGAGACAGTCTTGCTCTGTCACCCTGGGTGGAGAACAGTGGCATCATCCTAGCTCACTGTAACCTCAAACTCCTGGGCTCAAGTGATTCTCCTGCCTCAGCCTCTCAAGTAGCTGGGACCACAGGCATGCACCATCACACCCAGCTAATTTTTCTGTTTTTGGTAGAGACAGGGTCTTGCTCTTGCTCAGGCTGGTCTCCAACTCCCAAGCTCAAGCAATCCTGCCTTGGCCTCCCAGAGTGCTAGCATTGCAAGAGTGAGCCACTGCACCTGGCCCCATTCTATGATTTCTTCACTTACCCTACCACCACCTGTCCTCACATGGGGAAGTATGGGAATTTAGAGGTAATGAAAAGCTTGCTGGAGATTTGAGAGAAATGCAAGAAATATAAATAACTTCGAATATTATACATTTTAAAAAGTATATTAGGCATATATGATAAAGTTATCTGCCTTCCCTTTCTTTTTTCTCTCTTCTCTCTTGTCCCCAACTCTTTCCATACCCCCAAGTTAACTTATTTTTTTCTATTTGTTATTTATTTATTTTTACTTGAGTTGGGGTCTTGCTATGTTGGCCAGGATGGTCTTAAACTCCTGAACTCAAGCAATCCTCTGGCCTCAGCCTCCTGAGTAACTGGGATTACAGGCATATGCCACCATATCTAACTTGTTTTTCCTTTAAAAAATATTTTTTTATTGATACATAATAGATGTACATATTTTGGGGCTACATGTGGTAATTTAATACATTTATATAATCTGTGAAGATTAAATCAGTATAATTGGGATGTCCATCACCTTAAATATTTGTCTTTATGCTAGAAACTTTCAAAATGATTCTCTTCTAGTTATTTTGAAATACACAATAGATTATTGTAAACTATAGTCACCCTACTGAACCCAATTTAATTTCTGATGTAGAACAGTCTCTCTTTTGTTATCCTCTTACTAACCCGAGTTCTCAAGCACACCATCTACATGTAATGACTCATCAAGGTGTTTTCCTCTAATAAGAATTCTAGTACCAGCTATGAGAGGTTTGGTTTAACTTTGCTATAGTAGCAAGGTGTCTTGGAACCAGGGTAAGATACTGGTTGGGATCAGACAAGGTGTAATCTGACTTGTCCAGCTGGAGGACCCAGGAAAGGAGGTAGTCCAAGATGGGGGTAATGAAGTAGAGAAACTAAGATCACTTACTTCCACAGGAGTAGTACAAATACCTAAGGGGTGAGTAAGGTTGTAAATCAGAGAGGAAGCCAGGGATGGGGAACAAAGGAAAGCAAGCAAAAGAACTGCATTGTAGACTCTTGCCTCCTTGTGAAAGGAGATTGTGTCCTAACTATTTTTATATATGTACCACTTAATACAGTGTTAGATACACAGTAAGGACACAAGAAATGTTTGGTAAACTGGATGCATAACTTCAAGCCATTCCTGAAATCTGGTATTCTTTGTGCTCCTGGGAGTTTGCTGTTTTGATACAGATCAGTCTACTATGCCTGAATGAATCAAGCAGCACTGGTTTTATTTTTAAACAACCTAAGCAAAAGAGCATCAGTCAGTGTATTTAATATGTTCTTCCTTCAAAAAGACCTAAACTAGGTCTCAATATATTTGTATCATAACAACATTAATAGCCATAAACAATATTACCACCATCATTTATTAAATGCTTACTAGATCAGAAGTCCAGTATCAGATCTGTAGCGTAGCGACCTATGTTCTTTCATTTAAACTTCGTTAATAGGCCTATTATTATATTCATTTAACAGATGAATAGGTTCTCTTTCCTAAGGTCAATATAAGTGGCAGTCTGTCTGACTTCAAAACTCTTGATCTCAGTAACACTAGCCTTTGCTGCCTCATAACTCCAGTTTCTAAACCTTTGATCTCCTCATTCCCTTGCTTAAAATCCTTCCTTGTTTTCTCATATCCTCCTGAGCAGAGTCTATACAATTTAGTGTGGCATAATTTATTTTT
Source organism: Mirza zaza (assembly GCA_008750895.1). NCBI lineage: Eukaryota > Metazoa > Chordata > Mammalia > Primates > Cheirogaleidae > Mirza > Mirza zaza. The sequence continues at coordinate 35,774 of VSMD01073068.1, forward strand.
CATAATCTTTGATTACTCTAGTGCCCTCAGCTTCTGCTGCTGTTTCCATAAATGCATACAGAGTTCCAAACATCTGTGGTCCTTGAGGGCATGCCAGGCTCCTCTATGCTTGCATGGCTTTGTATCTTCCCCTTCATTCTGGAGTACTCTTCCTCCCCATTTGCCTGGCCTCTAAAACCAGACACCCGAGTTCTAATAAATCTCTCCTATGAGATCATATAATCTCTCTGGGTTTTGATTCTCCTATTAGAAAAATTGTGATGATCTTTCCTCAGTTTGAAAACAGGTTTTCTGTGATGAATCGAGGCTTTGCCATTTACTGGCTGTATCATCTTGCGAAAGTTGCTTGGTTTCTGTAAGCCTCAGGATTTTTTTCTTCATAAAATCAGATATTGATGGTCTTTAGAACTGTGCCTGACACATAGTAAGTACTCAATTAGAATTCACCATTATTATATGCCTCTTGTGCAAATTAAGAGTAACGCATGTAATGATCTAGGATAATAATAATTAGCAAACTGTGTTTTCTTAGTGGTTGCTTGCTCACCTGTTAAGATTCAGCTCAAATTTACGTTTATAATCCCTTTCCGTAAGCGTTCTATGCATTCTGCACATGGTTAGTTATTTTATCAATTGTACTCACATAACTCTATTTTTACTTCTTATATCCCATGTAATTATTTGTTTTAAGTTTTTATCTCCTCTGCTAGCCTGTACTCCTTGAGGACAAGGACTATGTTATTATCCACACAAACCTAGCATAAATAGATGTTTAACACACTTTGGTTGATTGATTGAAGGAATACATTTATTAATAAACAAGATTGAGTCTTGAGGGACTTATAGTTAGTAGTACTACTAGTACTACTACTACGGGGTAATGTTTATCGAGTATAATTTGCTCTATACGGTGCTAAACTCTTGGCCCTCATTAACGCCATTAGGTAAGTATTTTTCTCATGAAAGCTTTTTTAAAATGATAAAATCTTATTGTAATTTTATAGATAAAGTAACGGAGGCTCAGAAAAGTTAAGTAACCTACTCAAAGACACATAGCTAGTAAGAGGTGTGAGAAAAATTTTGTGTTTCAATAGAAAATTATGCATTGCATGGAGGACACCTGCCCAGTCATCTCATCCCCCCTTTCATTATCTTTGAGCCATTTTATAACTCTGTATAAATGTGTCTTTTTCAGACTGACTTAAAAACAGGCTATAACATCTGCATGATAGACCGGTTGCGGTGGCTCATGCCTGTGATCCTAGCACTCTGGGAGGCCAAGGCGGGAAGATCCCTTGAGCTCAAGAGTTCGAGACTAGCCTAAGCAAGAGCTAGACCCTATCTCTACTAAGAATAGAAAAAATTAGGCCGGGCACGGTGGCTCACACCTATAATCCTAGCACTCTGGGAGGCCAAGGCGGGCGGATTGCTCGAGGTCTCAATGTCAGGAGTTCAAAACCAGTCTGAGCAAGGGCGAGACCCGTCTCTACTATACATAGAAATAAATTAATTGGCCAACTAATATGTTTAGAAAAAATTAGCTGGGCATGGTGGCACATGCCTGTAGTCCCAGCTACTTGGGAGGCTGAGGCAGTAGTATCACTTGAGCCCAGGAGTTTGAGGTTGCTGTGAGCTAGGCTGATGCCACGGCACTCACTCTAGCCTGGGCAACAAAGTGAGACTCTGTCTCAAAAAAAAAAAAAATAGAAAAAATTAGCTGGGTGTGGTGGCATGCACCTGTAGTCTTAGTTGCAGGAGATGCTGAGGCAGGAGGATTGCTTGAGCCCAGGAGTTTTGTTTTTTTTTTTTTTGAGACAAAGTCTCACTCTGTTGCCTGGACTAGAGTGCTGCTGCGGGTCAGCCTAGTTCACAGCAACCTCAAACTCCTGGGCTCAAGTGATCCTCCTGCCTCAGCTTCATGTAGCTGGGACTACAGGCATGTGCCACCATGCCTGGCTAATTTTTTCTATATGTTTTTAGTTGGCCAATTAATGTCTTTCTATTTTTAGTAGAGACGGGGTCTCGCTCATGTGTAGGCTGGTTTCGAACTCCTGACCTTGAGTGATCCTCCCACCTTGGCCTCCCAGAGAGCTAGGATTATAGGCGTGAGCCACCACATTGAGCTGAGCCCAGGAGTTTGAGGTTGCTGTGAGCTAGGCTGACACCATGGCACTCTAACCCAGGCAACAGAACACGACTGTGTCTCAAAAAACAAAACAAAACAAATCTGCCTGGTTCCCTCACTGAATGGGTTAAATAAAATCTTTAACATTTTGTAAATTTTCTATCTGTATCAGAGTTATGATTTTAGGTTTTTCTGAAAATTATCTTTTAACAGAGATATAACTGGAATGCAACTCCCTTTTGTACTGACTTCAAAGCCCATTTCTGCAACTCAAAGGTCTCTAACTTCATTATGCAGTTTACTGGGGAGCTGCTTTTTAAAGTGCATAGTTCTGAGTATCTGCCTGAAGAGATTCTGACTTAGTAGGGTTTTTGTTTTTAGCAAGACTCTGGTTATTCTGTTGCAGGTGATCTGAAAAACACGGCTTTGAACAACTCAAATGATACTGCTTTCCTAGTAGGAGAAGTAAACTACATGTACAAAGCAAGTTATAAACTAGCTCAAACTCTCAAAGGAGAGAAGAGGAAGAGAGAAATTCTCCATCTTATCCAGGAAAGGTTTTGACAAGGAAAGATGTGAAGAAAAGACATTCTGTGTGTTGAGCACAGCACGAGCAAAAGTGTGAAGGCTGGAAAATACACACCATTTTGGGGGGAATGACTAGACTGAGTAAAGAGTGTGAACAATAAGACTGGAAAAGTAGATTTGAGCTAGAATAGAAGACTTTAGTGCTATACATTTAGTCGGTAGGCGATAAAGAGTAATAGAAAACTTTTGATTTGAGGTAAAAAGATGAGAAGATAATCAACAGCAGGTCAGAAGAATTCTGAAGAGGCAGGAAGTTTGGAGAGAGGCAAATTATGAATGACAAGGAAAGGAAAGATGTGAGATCACAAGGATTTGAAGTCTCATATAATTAATGGATATTTTTTGAAGGTCTATTGTGTGTGAAACATTGTGCTAAACACTGGGAGAAGATGGAAATTATTATCCTGGTATCATCCTAGAGAGACACCTGAGGTTACAGATGGTATGTTTCTAAACTTGGTGAGTAAAAGAGGAAGGGTAGAGGAGGTAAGTAAATGTTAAATATTTAGGGAGTAGCATTGACAGAGTTTGGTATGTTCTTGGATATAGAGGGCTAAGCAAGAGGGAGGAGTCTAGGAAAATTGAGGTTTCTGGATTGGGCGATTAGAGCCATGATGACTTCATAAACTGAGAAAGAGAAAGAGGAGTACAGAGAAGAAGAGGCATAATGAATTATATATTTTATTGCATTTGAAGGACCTGGGAAAACATAGTAGGATCTTGAGAATATAGAGCTGGAACTGAAGAAAGAGTTTTAGACAGCTATTGTGTAAGTGGAGCTGAGATCAGATACACCTCTGTGGATTGGGGGATGAGGGAGGACAGAGTTAAGCCAAAACTGACATAGAGTTAAAACTTGGTGAGGTCATTACTTGGAGTAGGCAAAAGTGAACTGAGCAAAAGGTTAATTGCAAAATTTAGAGCCAAGAATTAAGGCAGACAAGCCAATACATTCTCAGGTTCAAGGAATCGTCAAAACTTTAAGATGAATACAGCAAGAGCTAATTGAGAAAGGAGAGCAAAGGCAGTGTATCAAGTTGAAGAATTTTTTTTTTTTTTCAGAACTTCTTTTATGGAGAGTACTGTATTTATCTGGAAGAACTATTAGGTAGGCAGTGAAACTCCAAGGGGTTTAAGCCAGAAAAGATGCTTATTCAACTCTTCTGTAGGGGAGAAGAGATTGGAGCATAGAGCTGGTAGCAGGTCTTCCCAACTCCTTAGAAACCACTAATCTTATGTAAAGTTGGGGAGAATCATGAAATGCTTGGAGATATTTTCCTACAGAAACTAGAGGAAGTGCTGAATTCTGATTTAAGGTGATGAAGCAGTAACAGGGATGGCAGTGAGTTATTTTTATATTGATTTCCTTAAAGTCAAAGAATCTTTGGTCTTTACTGTTGTAATGGTCATTACAAACCAAAGACCAAAGTTACAAAAACCACACCTAAATTATTTATATGACATGTAGTTCTGAACTGCAGCTCTATTTGTTTGTTCGTCCCCTTCCCCCCTAAATCAACATGACAAATGTTGATAGTTGGTGTTTTTAGCTATATGGTTACTTATTTCCCAAGAATTCGGCATAATCAGAATTCATGAACTTGTTTTCAAAGTTTCCTGTGATGCTCTAACAAGGTGCATTCTTTATTAAGAGAATAAATAATTTGGATTAAGAGAAAGTAAATTGAAATTGAGTTCCTTTTTTGTACTAGTAGAACTGTGTGGATAGGACACTGTTAAAAGCCAAATCCTGATAGATTTTTAAATGTCACCTGGTATAAGACTTCATGTACAAACCAGAGGGCAGTTCCTTTGTAGGAGATCTAAAAAGAGAGGCAAAGCAGCCCTTTAAATCACTTGACTCCTTTTTATTAACATTGGGTAATTGCTCATGATAAAAAAGGAGAAACATGACATTCTTTTGCTCTTTTTCTCTCTAGAATGTAGATTATCATATAAGACTGTCTCCCAGCCACAGAACTTTGAGCTTCCTAAATGAGTTCCTTGACAAGATGAGAAAAGTGGGGAGAATGTATGGACAGCACCCATCTTGCACGGTGCAGTATAAGGCGCAAAGGTGTACAGATGCTCCTTGACTTATGATGGTGTTACATCCGATAAACCCATCATAAATTGAAAATATCCTAAGTCAAAAATGCTTTTAATATACCTAATCTACTGAATGTTGTAATTTAGCCTAGCCTACCTTAAACATGCTCAGATCACATTTAGTACAATATTCAATAAATTACATGAGATATCCCGTACTTAGGTTTTATGTTAGATGATTTGGCCAACATTTCCTGAGAGTATTGCACATCACTTTGGTATATTTGTGAAATTCATTATTTGTATTTGATTGGAGTAATAATTAACAGTTTAAGTTAAATTTTCTTATGGGGATAGTCTTTTTATTAATGCGATTATAATTACTAATATGTAATGTACAGATAGTATCAACTGTTAAATTTTTTCCCTATTATGCAATCCATTTCTTCCTACTTTTTGGCTATTAAACATCATTTTAGCATTTTGGAATATAACACATTTTATTATGGAATATATTTGTCAAAGTTTGAAGACATTTAATTAGAACAGTCTTTTAAAAATTTTTTTTTTTTTAATCTTGTGTTTTTTACCAAGGAGAATTTTAAAAGCTTAGACCAGAACTATACCTTCCCTTGTGGAAAATAAACCCCCATAAAATGATATCTTTTTCACTAAAACTTGATTGCCTTGCTTTTAAAATAGAAAATTCTTAGTACATTGCAAAATAAAAATATTTTCAAAAGGGGTGGCAATGGGTAAAATTTCAAAACTGTTAGTTACTGGAAGACAAACATCTTTTGTTTTAACTAAAATGCACAGAACACAGGCCCACGATTAAGTGGGAAATCTGAATGTAGTGTGTGCATTTTCTATTTAAGTAATAAATAGAAAATGTCATTCTTGATGCTTCTGACTTCTTATATAGAGTGTCCAAAAGAATACTCTGGTTTCTCTTCAGTTCATATAAATTTTTCACCTTTTATAGGGTGGATTGATTATAGTAATATTATTGCTATTAACAAAATTGTAATAGCATTAGGAGATCAATTTGATTGGGAGATAATAAATTTATAAGGCAGATAATATGTTTGCATATTAAAAATATTGTCATAAAAATTGCCCTTGCTTTTTCTTTTTAATTATTTTTAAGATACTTTCTTCTTCCTTGGTTGAGACAGCAAGAAAAAAAAATAGAGCAAAAAAAAGTTCATTGTCTATATGATCACTGGGGTAGTAGATTTATGTCACTATAAAAATTTGATTCTTTGGCCCATTTGGAATTTATCCTAGTGTATGGTATGATATATAGATTTAGCTTTATTATTTCCAGATGTTATTCATTTATTAACATGTCCATCTTAATCCACTGATTTGAGATGCTGCTTATTTAGATCTATTTCTGGACTTTCTATTCAATTCCATTAGTCTGTCTATTCCTATGGAAATCCCAAAGTATTTAAATATTGAGATTCAGTAGTATTTTTTAATATTTAGAAGGTTATTCTTTCCTCACTAATCTTTTTTAAAGAGTTTTTCTGCTTATTCTTGCTTATATATTTTTCCATATGGAATTTAGATTCATCTTATCCTATTCCAGAAAATAGCCTCTTGGTATTTTCATTGAGATTGTAATAAATGGAAAACATTAGAATTTTGGGAGAATGGACGCACATTGGTTTTTCTTTTTTTTTTTTTTTTTGAGACAGAGTCTCACTTTATTGCCCAGGCTAGAGTGAGTGCCGTGGCGTCAGCCTCGCTCACAGCAACCTCAAACTCCTGGGCTCAAGCAATCCTGCTGCCTCAGCCTCCCGAGTAGCTGGGACTACAGGCATGTGCCACCATGCCCGGCTAATTTTTTCTATGTATATTAGTTGGCCAATTAATTTCTTTCTATTTATAGTAGAGATGGGGTCTCGCTCTTGCTCAGGCTGGTCTCGAACTCCTG